>JABUQX010061422.1:22500-32500 GCA_015478945.1 Trachelipus rathkii
TGTGAACATCTGTACCTCTCCATAGTTTAAATCCCATTTTGCACTTTGTGTTTTAAGTTTTTTATTTTGTTCTCCATCTCTCTAAGACTTTTTTCCAATTATTTTTCATATAGTTTATTCATGTAACATAGAAGATATATACCTTTTTAGTTTCCGCAGTTTCGTTTATCATTTCTTAAGACTCAAAATACTTTCTTTCAATTCTGATAGCACCTTTTCATCTGGTCATCCTACTCCGTTAAAAATAACTTCAGCAGCCATTTTCCATTAAAAAAATTTCAACTGCAAGGATCCATTAAAAAAAATCTCAACAGTCATCATATTATATCTTTACCCTTTTCATACATATCCGCTAGCAAACCACCACGTTTCCTGATCTCTCAGTTTTTCGTTTTCCGCATTGTTGACTTCACTTTTTAGATAGAAAGTGGTCTCTTTTCAACTTCTAGTACTTAGGGTATTTTTTCAGCTCCTCTTAATCCACCACGCCAGGACTGTATAAATCACGGAAGTATTTCCTCCACCAGTTCCTAATATATTTGTTTTCCGTAATTCGCATTCTACCTCCACCTCATACGGAATGAATAGCTTAAGTATCTTCCATTTTGGCATTTCTTGACATATTATAGTGTGAGTTGGGAGTTTTTATTTCTCGCTTTTGTTCTGATAAAGCTGTTCTTTTCGTTCATACCAATCATTCTTTGCCCTTCTCCGTTTTATTTCACACTGCCACATGCTTCTTTTTTCCTTCAGCTTTCTTCTCCAGCTAGCTCTTAATGTGAAATGTTTGCTTTTTAGTTCTTTTTTTGTTTCATCAGTCAACCATGGAGTTTTTCTCTTCTCATTCGTTTCGACCCTTTTTATCTTCCATTGCTTAATTATCATGCATTACCACATTGTTTTTGAAATTTGTCCATTCCTTCTCCACAGTCACTAATTCCTCTTCAATTTCTGGTATACGTCAGCTTAATTAATCCATCCCTCAATTGCACAGTGACTAATTCCTCATTAATTTTCCTCTCTCTCTCTCTCTCTCTCTCTCTCTCTCTCTCTCTCTCTCTCTCTCTCTCTCTCTCTCTCTATCTATCTATCTCTCTGTCTCTCTCTCTCTCTCTCTCAAGAAGAAGAAGAAGAAGAAGAAAGAAGAAAGAAAGAAAAAGAAAAGAAAAAAGTTCAAAAATTAACAATAGCAAAATCGTTGGCCCTCACGAAAAAGGTGATGAAGAAGAAAAAAAAAAAAAGAAGTAAGAAAAAGAAGAAGAAGAAGAAGAAGAAGAAGAAGAAGAAGAACAAAGAAGAAACAAGAAAAAGAAGAAGAAGAAGAAAGAAGAAGAAGAAGAAGAAGAAGAAGAGAAGAAGAAGAAGAAGAAAGAAAAAGAAGAAAAAGAAGAAAAAGAAAAAGGAAAAGAAAAAGAAAAAGAAAAAGAAAAAGAAAAAGAAAAAGAAAAAGAAAAAAAAAAAGAGAAGAAGAAGGAAGAAGAAGAAGAAGAAGAAGAAGAAGAAGAAGAAGAAGAAGAAGAAGAAGAAGAAGAAGAAGAAGAAGAAGAAGAAGAAGAAGAAGATTGGTACCCATAGCATAAATCGTTGTCAGCATTATCGTTGTTAATAATAAGAAAAAGTATGATAACAATTAATAATAATAATAATAATTGTTATATTAATTATTATTATTCGTTGTAGAAATAAAACCTAGCGAAGGTAGAGGTGTTCGCGTTAGTATTTTGATAATATGAAACTTTTGATATTTCTACGAAAAGACCCAATGGTGGGTGACTCTTGGACATTTTTAGGGAGATTATTCCACCTATCTATGCCCTTATATGAGATGGCCTTCTGAAATTTCGTTAGGGTAAATTTTGCTTTGTCTAGGGTAAGGGAATTTGTGCTATGGAGATTGTTTGTCCTCAAAGTTTGGTTCTGTACAATTATGTTTGTCAAAAGATTATTTGCAGTTCCTTTTGTGACTTTAAAGATGTGACTTACTATAAGGGTGTAAATATCATGAAGTTTTAGCATAGATAAATTTTTGAATAGTGGCGTTGCGTATTCACGGTAGTTTCGAGGCCCTGATATTACACGAATTATTATTTTTTTTTTTTTTTTTTTTTTTTGCATAATGATTAGAGGTTGTAGCAAGTATTCACTTGCACAGCCCCATATTGAAGACAGTAGGAAGTGCAGATAACAAGACGTTACCACTAAAGGTTTTTTTAAATATATTTTGGAACAAAATTTCTGATAGTTGCTAATAAGACTATTTACGTTTTTTTTTTTTTTAAAGAAAGCTTGTCATCAAAGATATCACCTAATAACTTGGCAGACGATAACTGATTTATAATTATATTTTTTGCCTTTACATTTGGTTGAACAGAGTTCTTTTGATTTGTTATTACCAGGTAATTTGCTTTTTGTAGGTTTAGGGAGAGTCTGTTTGCCTCTACCATGTTATAATGTTTTTCAATTCATTGTTTACTTTGCAGTTAAATGTGTCTATCTTATGGTCTGATATTAGGAATTACTGTTCATTCAGCATATGTGAGTGTATTGAACTGTGACAATTTTGAAAGTCATTTGTCTATATATTAAAGAATAGTGACCTAAGATCGAGCCCTGAGGAGCACCTTTGAAATTGAGGCGTGTGAGGATGATGTGTCTCCTAAACGAACGTATTGAGTCAGATCAGATAAGTATGCCTGAAACTATTGTAGTGAACCATTAGTGATACCAAGTCTTTTTTGGCGGGCGATGTAGGATGTAATAAAATTCTTCTTGTAAAAATATGTTCTATTCTGACTCCATAAGATGAAATACGATCCCTAAAACTTTAGGATAAATGTAAGAATCACTTTTAGTTAATAACAGAAATAATGTTGCAGCAGTTAGAGACGCTCTTGATACGTTGAGTTCAAAAATCGGAAGAGCGAACAAAGTATTAGTCACGGCTTTTGCAAAAATTGATGTTGCCAGATAACAAAAACTACCTTTAATATGTTTAAACTGCACTAACATTATATTGTTTTCAATATAAATTTACTAAATTACATATATGTTAATACAGTATTAGGTTATTAAAAATGATTTTAAGACCGACTTCAGAACCCCCCCCCCAGAGGTTGGGGCAGCAGATTCTTTAATCTAAGTAACGACTCGGCCAACGAATCTGTCTGCCACTCCTCGAACTACGTTGAGTAGAAGGAGGTATGAAAGCAGAACGAAGAGAGGGCCCGGAAGGTCGAGCTGTAGGTACATTCGGTGCAGGTGTGGCTATATCGCGTGTACTAGCACGAGTACTCGGACGAGGTTGTGGTGCTGAAGTTACCTCATCTGTTGTGCTAGACGGTTGAGCTGAAGCTGGAGCAGGAGATAATGGTACTAGGGGAGGTGGCGGTGAGATAGTAGAGAAGGGGGAGGTGAAACAGGAATGTTGTAGGTAGGAGTCGTGCTGAAAGGGACTGAAACTGTTCTTGGGAACAATTCCGAATCCGGAGTATCAGGAGGGATTGGACTCGAAGAACGCTGGCTTAAGACGGTCGATTGATACGACCTCTGTGCGTGTGGGACGTTGAATGGTAAAGAACTTCTCCTTCCGAAGTAACACAGGAAAAGGTCCATCGTACTTCGGTTGGAAAGCAGTGCGGTGCGAATCATGCCTTACAAAGACATGTGTGCATGTAGAGGGTTCCTTAGGTACCGAAGCACCTTGTGTGGACGAGAAAGAGTCGGTCTCCACGACGAAGCACAGCACATCAAGCGGGTTAGATAAGATAATGGGTCAGCAGTAGGAGACGGAGAAGATTGCGAAAAGAACTCTCGGGAAGCCGAAGAGTGGAACCGTAGACAAGTTCTGCCGCAGAACATTGCAGATCCTCTTTGATGGCAGTGCGAATACCTAGCATTACCAACGGAAGAGCGTCTGTCCAATGTTCCAGTTGTGGATGAGCAGCCAAGGAAGCCATAAGCTGACGATGGAATCGTTCTACAATTCCGTTTGCTTTTGGATTAAAACAAGTGGTATGAATCTTTTCAGAACCAAGGAGGCGCATCAAATCTCTCCAAAGATAAGATTCGAAGACACGTCCTTGATCTGTAGTGACAGAGAGAGGTATGCCAAAACGAGAAACCCAATGCGTCATAAAAGCTGTCGCAATGGATTCCGAAGAAGCAACAGAAAGAGGAATGACTTCGGTCCATCGAGTGAACCGATCGATACAAGTAAGAAGGTAGCGTTTGCCATTAGAAGGAGGAAGAGGTCCTACAATATCTATGTGAACCTTTTCAAACCTGTCACCTGGTGGTAAGAAGGAGCCAAGAGGGCTTTTAGTGTGCCTCTGGACTTTAGACCGTTGACAGGAAAGACAATTACGTGTCCACTTCGTCACCTCGGCATTGACGCCGGGCCACACAAAGCGTGCTGAAACCAGCTTTCGCGAAGCCTCGATGCCGGGTGAGAAAGGGAATGGAGATTGAGGAAGATGTCTTTCCTGTATGCAGAAGGAACGTATGGACGAGTAGAGGTTGACGTATCACATAACTTCCTCTTGATACCTGGGAGTGTTATCCACTCTAGTCGTAAAGAAGAAGTTAATGTGGGGTCGATGATTTCGTCCTCTTGGAGCTTTGCCATAGCTTCAAAATCTATGATTGGAATAGGAGAAATAGAGTCGATCTGGATGCGCGAAAGGGCATCGGCAGTGGTGTTATCTACCCCAGAGATATGCCGAACATCAGTGGTGAATTGGGAGACGTATTCAAGGTGGCGTGCTTCTCTGGGAGAATGTCGTTCGTGACTGGAAATCATCGAGAACGTAAGATTTGTGATCGGTTAAGATGTGGAAACCTTGACCCTCTATGAAGTACCTGAAGTGACGAGTAGTTAGGTACATTGCCAGCAACTCTCCCCTACCGAAAGCACTATATCGAGTTTCGGCAGGTTGAAGCTTGCGAGAGAAAAAGGCTAAAGGAGACCAAACGTTATTCAAATACTGCTGCAAGACACCACCGACAGCAAAGTTGGAAGCGTCGACGGATACGCGTTGGTGCAGAGTCCTGAGGATGGACAAGAAGTGTTGCAGCAGCTAGAGCTTCCTTTGAAGCGTCAAAAGCTTTTCTTGCCTCATCCGTCCAATCAAGAATGATGGCTGAGCCCCTCTTCTTTTGTGTAGTAATAAGGGCTGTAAGTGGACGAAGAAGTTCGGAAGCTGAACGAAGGAAACGGTGGTAAAAGTTTACCATTCCTAAGTATTGACGAAGTTGCTTCTGTGTTTGAGGAAGAGGGAATGCACGAATGGCATCAACACGATCGGAGAGTGGTTTAACACCTTCAGGAGAAACAGTATGGCCCAGGAAAGTGAGAGATGATGCACCAAGTACACACTTCGCGAGATTAAGTCGCATTCCAGCATCATTTAATCGTGCGAAAACAGCACGCAAATGATCCTGATGCTCCTCAGGAGTTGCACTTGCTACAAGAAGGTCGTCGAGATAAGCCCAGGCGAAAGGTAAGCCACGCAGTATGTATCAATAAACCTTTGAAAAGTTTGAGCTGCACATCTCAGACCAAAGGGCATTCTAGTATACTCAAATAATCCAAAAGGAGTAATAACAACGGTTTTTTTAATGTCATCAGCAGCTACAGGAATCTGATGATATGCCCTGACCATATCAATTTTGAAAAGATGGTTGCGCCATCCAGACGAGAGTTAAAGGACTGAATATGTGGAACCGGGTAGCGGTCAGGTGTTGTCGAGGCATTCAGAGCCCTAAAGTCTCCACACGGTCTCCAATCACCCGAAGGTTTTGGCACCATGTGAAGAGGTGAAGCCCAAGCACTCTTAGAGGGGCGGACAATACCTAGTTCTAACATATGCTCGAACTCGGCTTGAGCCGCCTTGAGTTTGTCTGGAGGGAGACGTCTAGCACGAGCGAAAGTTGGAGGGACCAGACGTCTCGATATGGTGCTGCACATCATGTTGGACAGGTAAAGAAGAAGAACAAGGATTTAAAAGATCCGGAAAATCCTTCTGTAACATATTAACAAAGGGAGAAGCGTCTGAAGAAGAACATGGGGCGATAGTAGAAATGCCTCCAAAAACAGAAATCAGAGCACCCTTTGAGGACAACGTAGTGGTACCGTCTACCAAACGTTGATTGCGAATGTCCACCATGAGATTGAAATGGGACAAAGAAGTCTGCCCCAATAATAGGTTGTGTTACTTTTGCCACAAGAAAAACCCATTTAAAACTCCGTCGAAGCGAGAGTTAAAAAGAGCAAAGTCGTTCACCATATACTGGAATAATTGAACCATTCGCAGCATACAGCGTATGAGTAGATAGAGGTACTGCAGAGCGCTGAGACGGATCCGGAGGGACCAAAGACAAAGATGCGCAGTATCAATCAGAAAGTTTTGCTTTGTGATACGATCGTAAATACGAAGCACAGTAGGAAGCGAAGTGTCAGGGTCACAAGGGGCAGTCGCTTCTGCTATCCCTTGGCCTATTTGTTTTCCGAAAAAGTGCACGGAGAAACACATTTCTTCGCTCTTGCACCGAAGAAATTATGATAGTAACAATATCCGTGAGGATAGGTATTGTCACTAGAAGCAGAAGGAGAACGACCACGAGTGGGAGTCCTACTACGAAGAAGGGCAAGGCAGGCGAGGCTGCCTTAGAGTAGAGAAGTGACTGAAAGCAACTCGGTTTTTGATCTCTGCAAGACCAGGTTTTGGAACGAAACACAGGCATCTAGAGGCAGAGGTGTCGCGTGAGAGCAAGTTCCGTGAGAAAGATGAGGAGAACAAGCTTGGTGGCAAGAGGGTAGAGGAATGAAGGATGAGAGTAAGAAGACAGTGGTGAAGGGCTGGGGGTGGTGGAAAGAGTGAAGTTGCCCAGCGGCAAGTACAGATTTGCGAAGCATGTGGTAACGGAGCATACGGTCTGCTTTTTCAGCAACCACTCAAAGAAAGGGCTGGATCGAGAGAGGCAGAGTATATCTTGGGCATACAAAGGCATTTTTTGAAGAAAAAGATGCCTTAATATGGCCTCCTCTCTGGCGAAGGAGTACTTCCTAGCAACGAAAGCATGTTAACTAACAGTTCAGAAGGACGCAAATCGCCAAGCTGAGTATCTTTCAACAATCGTTCATATTTTACCTCCTGGGAAGAGGCTAATCTCCGTGATTAGTAATTCTTTAAGAGCCGTGTAAGGGGTTGTTGATACGCCTAAAGCTGGCAGGGAATCGCGAATGCGCGCTAAAGTAGATTGAGGAAGGGAATTTAATACCCTTGAATATTTATTTCTCTCCTCCTCATCCGGACGAAAGACATTCTCAGCCAATGAGAACCACAATTCTGGATCATCTGTAAAGAATCGCTGGAGACGCAAGTTTGAAAAGTCAGAGGTGGGAGAATGCTCATCGTCGCCCGGCATGATTACAATGCAAGATCGCGACTCAAATATTGATAAATTAAAAAAAAAAAAAAATTTTAAAATTTTTGAAAAAAAAAAAATGAAAAAATTTTTTTTTTTTTTTTTTGTTAGTTACAGCCTAAGGAATATTGAATAGGTATTTTTTTTTTTTTTGAGAAAAAAAAAAAATAATATTTTTTTTTTTTTTTTTTTTTTTGTTCGTGTACAGGTGGTGGCACACAATTGGCAATTAAATGTATGCAAAAGTTATAAAATAATTAGATATCACTTAGTAATAATAATAATAAATTGTTTATTATTAAATAATAATAATAATAATAATAATAATAATAATAATAATAATAATAATAATAATAATAATAATAATAATAATAATAATAATAATAATAATAATAATAATAAAAGTGATTAGGACAAAAAATGCAATATATTATATATATAAAAAAATATTGTCCTGTTTGCTCCAAAAAATTTCAGGGATCGCAATTTTGATAGAAGAAAGATGGCTGACGGAATTCGGAAGATATATTCCAAACAATTCTTGTTTCACTCCATGTTGGGTTACCAGTTTTGGCGGGCGATGTAGGATGAATAAAATTCTTTTTATAAATATGTTCTATTCTGACTCCATAAGATGAAATACGATCCTAAAACTTTAAAGGGGTCTGAATCACTTTTAGTTAATAACAGAAATAATGTTTATAGTAGTAGACGCTCTTGATACGTTGAGTTCAAAAATCGGAAGAGCGAACAAAGTATTAGTCACGGCTTTTGCAAAAATTGATGTTGCCAGATAACAAAAACTACTTTTATTATGTTTAAACTGCACTAACATTATATTGTTTTCAATATAAATTTACTAAATTACATATATGTTAATACAGTATTAGGTTATTAAAAATGATTTTAAGACCGACTTCACTTTCTAATTTGCTTAAGAGTAGGTTGTGTGAAACTATACCGGATGTTTTCAAGAAATCTAATGTCTGTTTTTCGTTTAGTGCTTTGTATAACTTTTTAGCAGGGAAGATAAGAGCATCTTCTGTGTTGCGGTTTTTGGTAAAGCCAAACAGATTTTGTGAGAGAAGCCCATTTTCATGCAAGTGATTAGTAAGTTGTTCGCGAACTAATTTTTCAAGAATTTTACCAGTTGTATGCAGGATGAGATTGGACGGAAGTTTTTCAGGAGGAAGGTATAACTGGAAAGAGGGATAACTTTTGCAATTTTAATTCTGTTGGATAATGATTTAGCTCAATTGAGTTGTTATAGAGGACGGCTAAAATAGGTGAGATTTCTCTTTTACAGTATTTTCATATCCAGTTTGTGACACTCTGAAAGTCAAAGCTTTTATTCAAAGGACACCATTTATAACACACTCAAAGTCAGATGTTGATATTCCTTCGAATGAAAAGTTCTGCCCTCATGCGGTCTTAAATAATCAGCAAAGAACACCTGTGTCTCTGAAACTTCAGCTGCTAATGCTTCCTCTGCGGTAGTAAAGTAGGAGTTCAATTCATTAACTATGCGTTGCTTGTTTGTAACTGTTTCAACATCTATTTTTAAATCTATAATTTTTGTTTGTTCATTATTGTGACGGTTTAAAGTGTCATTTATTATGTTCCATTGAGAACGTGGATCGGATTAAGTCTTGTTGAATTTATCAATAAAAAAAACTAGATTTGGATTTCTTATTAGTTTTTAAGTGTTGAAGAGTATTCTGTGTAAAAATACATCGATATAATACCCATCTTAGCACTTTTATATAGTTTGTGCCTTTATCTAATTGAGGTTAGCAATGCAATGCTCGAACCGAAATCAGAATCGGAGTCGGGTTGGAAAGTCTTTTTGGAATCGAAATCGGAATCTGAGTCGGGTTGGAAAGTCTTCTCGAATCAAAATCGGAATTGGAGTCAGGATGGAAAGTCTTTTTGAAATAGAAATCGGAGTTGGAGTCGTTTTGGAAAGTCTTCTCCGGCCGAAATCGGAATCGAAGTCAAGTTAGAAAGTCTTCTCGAACAGAAATCGGAATCGGGGTCGGGTTGGAAAGTCGTTTTGGAACCGAAATCGGATTCACATTCAGGTTTTTAAGTCTTCTCGATGCGAGGTGGGAATCGGAATTGGGTTGGAAAGTCTTATTGAACCGAATTAAGAATCAAACTTGGATTAGAAAGTCTTCTCGAACAGAAATCGGAATCGGAGTCATTTTGAAAAGTTTTCTCGATCTAAATTGGAATCGGAGTTGGGTTTTTAACTCTTGTTGAAATGAAATCGGAATCTAAATTGGGTTTGGAAGTCGTTTCAAACCCGAAATCGGAATCAGAGTCGGGTTTGGAAGTTTTTTCGAGCAGAAATCGGAATCAGAGATTGGGTGGAAAGTCTTATCGAATAGAAATCGGGGTTAAAGTCGGGTTGGAAAGTCTTCTTGAACCGAAATCGGAGTCGGGTTGAAAAGTCGTCTTAAAGCTGAAATCGGATTCGGAGTTGGGTTTTGAAGTCTTCTCGAGCCGAAATCGGAATCAGAGATTGGGTGGAAAGTCTTATCGAATAGAAATTTGGGTCGAAGTCGGGTTGGAA
>JABUQX010061422.1:37500-45000 GCA_015478945.1 Trachelipus rathkii
TTTCTCAGACATCCCTCACTGCCACTATTCCTCTTCTCTTTAGCACTCTCATTTTTTGGTAGCTGACATCTTTCCAGAGAGTCCTCCACCGACTCCGCCCATCTCTTCTTCGATCTTCCTCTTGGTCTTCTTCCAACTCGTGTCCATTCCCATCTTCTTTTCAGCATTCTGTCCTGCTCCACCCTCTAAAGATGTCCCCACCATCTCAATCTCCCCACATCCATCTTCAGTATCATCTTCTTCACCCCTGTATCTTCTCTAATTACTTCATTCCTTATTCTGTATCTCCTACTCTTTCCAATCATAGTTCTTAATACCCTCATCTCCGCCGCTTGTATTCTACTCTCTTCTCTTCTCGTTGTTGTCCATGTTTCCTCTCCGTACAACAGCGTCGGAGTCAGTATACTTTAAAAATCATTTTTTTAACCTCTATTCCGATGTTTTTATCTTTCATCATGGGGTATACCGCTTTCATAACTAATCCATACTTTTCCATTCTTCGCGTAATCTCACCTCCCCTTTTGTTAAAACATCCTCCGAGATAATTGCAGGTATTTACCTCCTTCACCTCCTCCCCTCTCACCACCATCCTCATATCCTCCTCATTTCCTTCGGTTATTGTTAATATCTCTGACTTCTGTACGTTCATCCTCATCCCTGCTTCCTCCAACTCCTCCGCAAACAACTCCACCACCTCACGAATCGTCTCCTCTCTCCCGCTCCAACATGCCAGATCGTCCGCATATGCCATTATGTCCCTTTAAATTCTCCCAGTCTCTCCCTTACTTTCCTTATCATCACTTCTAAATATAATATAAACAGCAGTGGCAATAAAACACTCCCCTTCTTCACTCCTGTTTTCACTTCAAACCATCTATCGTTCTCGCACTCAGTTCTAACATTACAACTGCATTTCTCATACTTACTTTCTATTGCCTTCTTTAATCTACCCCCTCACTCCATAATTCCTCTCCATAGCTCTCCAGAGCTTTTTCCTTGGCAGCGAATCAAATGCCTTTTGCAGGTCGATGAACGCTACAAAGAATCTCTTGCCATATTCCAGCATCTTCTCCGAGACCATTCTTAGTGTGAATAAGATGTCCGTCGTTCCACTTCCTCTTCTATACCCGTACTGTTCTTCACCGAGTCTCGGCTCTACCTTCTCTCTCAGCCTCCTCTCCAATATTCTTTCGTTTATTTTCGCCAGATGGTCCATCAGTGAAATACCTCTATAATTATTACAGCTTCCTGCATCTCCTTTACCTTTATATATCGGTATTATTATTGCTTTGCCCCACCTCTCCGGCACCTTTCCCTCTCTCCAACACTTGTTCATCAAACTGATGATTCTCCCTCTCAGCTCCTCTCCTCCCTCCATCACCAAGTTCACAGACACTCCATCCTCTCCAAGAGATTTACCCTTCTTCACCCTTTTTATAGCCTCCTCATATTCTTCTATCGTTATCTCTCCGCCTTCCTCCTCCTCTTCCTCCTCCCTCGTCTGATCTGCAACTTCTTCCTCTTGTTCTCTGTATTCTGCATTTGCTAGTAAATCTTCATAGTATTCGGTCCATCTATCATTTCTTTCTTCCGGTCTCACAAGAGTCTCTCCGTTTCTATCTTTTATATTTCTAGTTACGGTTTTTGGTTTTCTATACGCCTTCGCCATCTTAAATAGCTTTTTCTTCCCTTCGCCCACATCTCGTTATTTCTCCTGCCATTCTCTCCGTCTCCATCTTTTTTGCCCTCCTCTTTATTCTCTCTGCCTCATTCCTTGCCTGTACATATTCCTCCCTTGCTGCCGCTGTTCTTCTTTTCAGCCACCTCCTCATTTTCCCTGTTTTTCCTTAATTGTTTTTTTTCACTTCTTCGTTCCACCATGGTGTATGTCTCTTCCTAGTACCTTCTACCCATCTTTTACCAAGAGTTTTCTCTACCACTTCCTTGATGAAATCCTGCAAGTCTTCGTTTTCTTCTCCATTCCTTAGGGTTTCCTGCATTTCCCGTTCATAATTTCGTCTCGTTTCTTGTTCTTCCAACTTCTCCACTTTGATCACTGCCCTCTTCTGCTCATTTACTCCTCCTCCCCCTCTTATCTTCAAATCCGCCACCACCAGTCAATGATCCGCATCCAAGGACACTGCCGGAATCACCTTTACATTCTTCACCATCCTTTTATCTGAGACTATCATGTAGTATATCACCGATTTTTGATCGAATTGTTGCGTTACCTGATTCCATCTATACCTCGTAAAGATGTGAAACTCTCTATGCTTGAAAAATGTGTTCATTATTTTTAGGTCGTTTCTCACACAAAACTCAATCAACTCAACGCCTCTCCCTCCATGTTTCTTGTATCCTCTCCAAATGGTCCCAATACTCTCTCCATCTCTCATTTCTTTCCTACTCTAGCGTTGAAATCTCCCATCAACAAGCACCTCTCCCTCTCCTCCTCCATCCCCACCTATTCCTCCATCAATTCCATAAATCTAGTTTTTTCCTCCTCTGAGTGCCCCTGTTGTGGTGCATATACCTGGAATATTCTATATTTTATCCGGGCCTATCTTCAATACGCACATCATCAACCTCTCATTTATAATTTTTACTCTCTGTATACTGGTGACAGTCTTGGTCCCACTATAATTCCGATACCATGCTTTCTTATTCCTTTTCTCATCCCACTATACATCAGAGCAATCTCTTTACCCTCTTCACACACCCTCACTCTCATCTCCGCCATCAAAACATATCTATCTTTCCCTCTCCTTCATGATATCTATTATCTCCTCCTCTTTATCTCTTTATATATATATATATATATATATATATATATATATATAATATATATAATATTATATATATATATATATATATATATATATATACTTCTTCTTTATATATATAATAACTAACTATATATATATATATATATATATATATAATAACTTATATAATATATAACAATATATATATATATATATATATATATATATATATATATATATATATATATATAATATAACTAATATATAATATATATATATCATATATATATATATATATATATATATATATATATTATATATAGTTTTGTTTTTTTTGTTTTTTTTGCTGTCGTTGTCTGCCGCGTTCTAGCCACCTAGGGCCGCCCTCATATTCTGCCGCCCTAGGCATTTGCCTAGTTTGCCTAGCGGTTAAGAGGGCTCTGATTATAAGTTACACTTTGCAGAACATCACCTCTTTTCTTCCAAGTTTTCTTTCCTTGTTTTTAATCAAGAGCAATCCAACTCTGATCCTATATTGGATCTGGCTTCAATTTTCGCCCAGAGGCAAGGAGGATGTTGCTCATATTTAAGCATTTTGTTGTCTGTTCTCGTATGTCAAATTTGGGGTCTTTTGGATTTTATATTATATGGCTTAGGCGCTCTTGAAAATCTACATAAGTAGTACTACTAAATTCATATATTCTGTCTATTTATCACCTAATTTTTCTTACTATCCTAAATTCTTCGACTTTCTAAGCTTTAAAACAGAACACATTCTCTCGTATTCTCCTTTTCTCAGAAACCAACATTGTTGGTGATTTCGATGATTACCAACACCAATCCTTCTCTCTAGTTCTCAAGATGCAGCTGGCGAACTCATCCACCATTTCTCAATTCAGAACAACCTTGAGCAGATATTGCACCTCCCTACCTGTACCCTTGATTTTCTTGGAGATCAGCCAAACATACTAGAAATTTTCATATCTTTAGACCCTTCTCCTTACACTGTTAAACTCTTTCCATCATAAGGTTCCTCCGATCACCTTCCAATATCTGTATCCTGTCTCTTCAAATTTTCCTCAAGAACGGCCCTCGCCTTTTATGAGGATACATTATTGGCCCTTTGGTGCTGCTATTTGGTCGGATTTTCTGTTGTAATTCTTTGATTTCTCATGGAATGATTGCTGTTTCAGCGGGAGGGAACCCTGGGAGTTTGCAAAGCTCATAACCGAGCTTATTATCTCTGGAATGAAGACTTACATTCCATTTACTTACCCTTCAACTAAAATCTTGGGTTAATTAATCTTGCTCTCGGACTATTCACACCAGAGACGCTGCCTTCAGAAATTACCGTTGTCTTGAAGCTTCAGGAACTCGAGCTTCTTACATATTACCCCGGAATCGCTCAAAATATATTCTTCCAGATACTGAAAATTTTCTGCACGAAAAGTATAACTATTTCTCTTTGAATCTTATGTCAATCTCAACTTTGGCTGTTCCTTTTTCCCTCCTCTTGTTTTCTTTAGGCGGAAATACTGTTGTCTTATCTTCTTCTAAAGCTGAATTCATATTTCAAACTTTTGCCTAATTTTCCTCTCTAAACGATTAAGGAGCTTTTCCTTGTTCTCCATTTCCCTCCAACGCATTTATGACTAGCATAATTATCTTTTCTAAATAAATTTATTCTGATCTCTCTGAACTTAACACTAAGAAGCAGTCTGGTCCTGATGGTATCCCTCCCGTGGTCTTCAAAACTTGTGTTTTTGAGTTTGTATCCTGCCTTAGTAAACTGTTCCGCCTCTGATTGTCAACTTCAATCTTTTCCTCCTGCTGGAAGCATTCGCACATTCAGTCTATGTTGAAGAAGGGAAACCACTCTCAACTCTCTAACTAACGTCATATCTCTTCAATCTCTCCTTAACAGAAAGGTTTGGAAACATCTTAAATCTTCTAGCCTTATATCCGATCATCAGTATGGGTCAGTAAGAAATGCTCCACTTTTGATCCTTGTTTATTTCTCTCTGATGTATGGTTCTCTGCTCTCCTGTAATAAGGTGAATCTTTTCACGTGGCACTGGAAATATTGAAAGCTTTTGAAGAGCTTAGCGCAAAGTTTTTATTTCCAAGCTTCTCTCTTTCGTACCTTCTCTCTGTGGCCTTCTTTCCGATTTCCTTTGGGGTCGTTCTATAGCAGCTGTTGTAGACGGCCACTGTTCATTCTTTAAATCTGATCTTCCTCGTGTTCATTCCCATCACGAACTATTTTTCTTCCTTTAATAAATCATTTATCTGTTATTTCATCTTCCATCTACTCTTATGCCGACGACTTTACCCTTCATTAACATTGAAATTTGAAAGACGATCAACTCAGCAGCAAACTGTTAATGGTACAAGGATGGGCTTGGAGCAACTCATGATTGATTATTCATTCTTGTATCTCTAGTGAGGGCAAAGAAGATATGGTAGTGGTCAGTGCCTAAATAAACTGTTCCCAAATCTTAACCTAGTACACAACTAGAATGTCTTCTTCTGAAACACACAACTCAATCTTTCTTTTATTTTTAATATTTTGGCATTTCCTTTTCTCGTGATCCTTTTTAAAAAATCACATTGTTTCTCTCACTTAAAAAGCTTCTAAAAGGATGGGTGTTACGAGATGCCTTCAGAACTTCTTCTCCTCACCCACCCTGGTAGGTTGCTCTCTATTAATATGCTAATAGTATGCTTCTCATATCTGGGGCGGTTCCACGCATATTTGCTCTCCTTCATTAGGTGGAGTATTAGACATCTCCACTTATCAGCTCTCCTACTATTACTAGCTCTCTCCAACCTCTTTCTCGCTGTTGAACTGTTGCATCACCCTTCTTATAATATTGCTATTACAGCGGACACTGTTCTTCTGAACTTTCTACTCATGAAACTCGTCATTCCTCACAGATTAATCCATTTTCTCTTCAGTTCTCTGATTCCAAAATTAACCGTTTTCTTCAATATTACATATGCTCCACTGGTAAAGTTTGAATCACTCTTCCTTCTTCTGATTTCTCTACCTCCTTCGACTTGCAAACTTTCAAATGTCGTGTATCAGGCTATGTTGGATATTAATCGAAATAAGGTAATGATTTTTCCACAACTTTGATGGAAACTATATAGGTCCCTGGCCATTTCCTACCAAAGGTTATATATATATATATATATATATATATATATATATATATATATATATATATATATATATATATATATATATATATATATATATATATACTATATATATATAACTATATATATATATATATATATATATATATATATATTAAAGACTTTTCCAGAAATAATTGTACAAATAAAACATATCTCATACGCATTTGACCGAAAGGAACTGTTATGGAATTAGGTTTGGATTGGGTTGCAAGTGGAGAATGTCGTCCCAAAATACGATGCACTAAACCAACCAATCTGAGATAATAGTTGTTGTTGGTCATTAAATTTGTAAATGGCAGTTTTGTAGTATCCCTCCAGGAAGAGAACTTTCAAGGTATGTAGGTATCATGTCTTGGGTATTATATTTATATTTTTCATATTATCGTGATTATGTTTTTGGTATAATTCTTTGTACCATCATTGCTTTCCTATATCCATTTTACTGTCATTACTAATTTATGGTGGGCATAGTGTCCGTCGTGTTCTTTAGATCAAGTCAACATTTGACCAATACCCTCCCCAGGGTGGCTTTTTTCTTTACTGAACGTGTGACGTCTGTTCCCTTGCTGTTTGTGTGCTCTGTCAGTGCATCTTGTACAACAGTTCGGTTCATCGTGGGTTTCAGTCATTTTAGGATACTACTGCTTTGTGCAGGCAGACGCGATCTAAATGTAGTGGGGCTCAGCAATGCGATTTTGTGTAGGAGAACGTTCCCTGACAGACGACAGCAAAAACATCAACAATTTACAGCCGTATTCCGATGATTCTCGGATATAGGATGCGTCGGGCCACGAGCAGTCGATAAATGTAGGTTACTGCCTAACACCTTGGTACCAGCAGCATTTTCTATAAGTTTAAGCACCTCATAAAAGATGCTTCATGATCACAGTTTGAATCCGTACTATCTTCGATGGATGCAGGTTCTGTTAACTGATGCTTATCCATCACTGGTCATGTTTTGCCGCTGGTTCCTTCGGCAGGCTGCCATTCTAACGTTTATCTCCTCCGTACTCTTTACGAATGAGGGAATATTGGGAGAGATAGTTTTTCGAATTTCCGCAACCGCCATCTATGGGCTGAGGAAAATCCGTGGGGCATGATAGGAGCTAACCACAAGTTAGTTAGCTACAAGTCAGTGTCAAAATCAACTGCTATCGTTGGAGATTTTGTGATTGAATTTTAATGTTTTGCCACTATGTCTTACAGGAAATGTTTGCAATGAGTTTCTTGTCAGCACCCTTCCATACATACTTGAAGATGTGTAATTGCAACAATACCATTCATGTGATTTGTGCATGATGGGGCTCCACATTTTTTAGCAACATAGTACATGTAGTCCTCAAACTAAGTATCCTGGCAAGTATATAGGTAGCGGTAGACCAGTGTCATAGTCTGCTCAATCACATGACCTCAATCCATTGAATATTTTATCTCTGGGAACACTTCAAGGATATGTTGTGCACCACTGACATTAAATATATGGAGATGCTCCACCGACACATCTGCGCAAATACAGCTATTCGAAACAATC
>JABUQX010061423.1:0-17500 GCA_015478945.1 Trachelipus rathkii
TAGAGTAATAGCCAACAATTCCCATTGAAAGGAAGTAGTTCATGGTGAGTTATGAATATTATGATTTTGGTTCTATTAGAGACAACTGGTCTCTAGTGACTGGGGTAACTGTTAGAGTGGGTTCAGATTGAGAGGAAGGTTTGAGACGTGTCTAGAGAGGAGGGAAAATAACTGGGGAATGCGTAGTACATTAACCTAGAGATTTTTTAGGTGTATGACATCTTTTAGGGGGAGTTCAGATATTTAGTGCATAAGAGCTTTACCATGAATGCGAGATAAGTGAATTCAACCGAATCTAACTTGTTATGTGGGTTTGGTTGGTTAGAAGAGCATTCGTATTGCTCATATTTATTAGTGAAGAGCAGTATCAGTATCTTGGCAAGCTAGATTCGAATGTGGGAGGGACATAGATTGGTTTCCATGGAAATGGGGAAGGAAGTTGAAACCGGAAGGTATTGTCTTTGAGATGTGTTGGGGTTAATGACACTAGGTTCCAATATGGGATCGTGAATTGGCAAGGTCTGATTCGGGAGAATTTTCCAGTACTTCATCGTGTGATTTTGGAAATTGGCAGCTGATTTGTGAGAATGGGGACGTCTGGGTCTATTTTCATGGCTCCAACAGACCCAGAACGCTTAGAGCATTTGCTACGTTTACGTTGAACAGTTTTCCATTCACCTTTCCGGGTGCAGGAAGCTTAGAAGAGAATGGTCATCCATCCAAGCCTCCCATTTGGAGCTGCTTCCAATTCATATCTAGTGATAGATCCCTTAGAAGAGAGCTGCTAAAGGAAACTCGGAGATGAGTTACATGAGGAGAATCAGAAGAACTAACTGTCTTGTAGAATTATGATGGTTTGGGTGGCTGGGTTGTTCTTAGCTGGGATTGTTTTGGGTACAATCTTTTGCAGCCTTTGCTTTTCTATCAAAGTACGACGTTCCGCGCGAGGATCTCTTACCTGATCTGCATTTTTTACATCTGGGGTTACGGTATTTTAGTTTAAAATATCGGTTCTCTATATGTTTAATGAATAAATCTTGAACTTGCGACCTCATCTCTTTCTGCTGTGGTTTTGAAACTCTTTACAAGGGTTTAGTAGTTAGCTGGTAGGCAAATAAGCGACAACAGCGACCGTCTTTTGCATAAGTTTGGTGAACCCATTTGGTGAGTATGGGTCCTCTGAATTCAGTCAGAAGTTTTCAAATTTGTGTATGGATTACGCTAGCTTATGTCTTCATTGCTACGTGTTGAGAGTTAAATACTCGGAATAGGCCTTTGTTGGATGGCTTTTTGGACGGAGATGAATCAAGGCAGCTTTGTACTCATTTGAGAAGTTGGTAGTGTGGGCAGTCACAGGTAAGACAGTTACAGTACTGCCTGAGTTTTCAACGCAAATTTAAGCAGAGGATGTTCTATTAGATAGAGTTGTGTTGGAGCGATTAACACGCGAGGCGGCGGGCAAGCTGTAAATGTGGCGTAAGACTTGATTTTTGATTTGTTGACATTTCCTTGAGCTGGCGTATAGCATTCCTCCTGCTCAATTTATGTATGGACAGTATGGTGCGTAACCTCTGTTACCAGGTAAGACGGGCATTTGAAGAGAGAAGCACTGGGGTCCTCCAAAGTTTCTGCAGTTAGGGGTATTTTCACATGGAGTGTGAAATATATCTCCGCAGATTGGGCATATGTCTTCCTTTCCCCTACAGTATTTTCGGAGAGACCAAACCGTTGACATTGGAAGCAAACCGTTGTCGAGGATACGTGCCGACACTGTGACCTATACTGAATCCTATTTTGATCCTTTGTAGGTGGATAGGGGTATTAAAAGTCAGCAGTAAACGGGGATTGGTTTGTCAGGAGTTTCCCGGCGAGGGGAAAATCTATAGAATGTTGTAACGCGAAATCCTTTCTATTGGAGTTTCCAAATATGATCAGACTATAGCCGCCATCGTCTTTCTGTTCATAACAATAAAATACGTGTCTCCTGATGTATTTCTCTTATTTCTCAGGAGTGAATAAGACACATATTCCCGCGAAGAAGACGTTAAGGATGACAGATGGAACTTTGATTTCGGGTTAGCAGCTTATACGAGAATGGACCCATTCCTCATCAATAAGTGACTGGAGGGCTTCAACTCCTATGGACTTTTTCAAGTCGCTCTTCATGAGGAAGAATGGTTCTGTGCTCAGTAAGACTTTGGAGGTAGGGATCGCAAATGTGTAATACGTCTGAATGAATGTCTGCCTGACATTCTGAAGGATTGCAGCCATATGTAGTAAACGAATGAGGACTATT
Organism: Trachelipus rathkii; assembly: GCA_015478945.1. Lineage (NCBI taxonomy): Eukaryota > Metazoa > Arthropoda > Malacostraca > Isopoda > Trachelipodidae > Trachelipus > Trachelipus rathkii. The sequence continues at coordinate 2,297 of JABUQX010061423.1, forward strand.
ACGGGGGGCACCCTTGCGGGATTGCCGCAGTGGGGGCACCTGAGGTGTTCGGGTTTGCTGGTCGACGAATCGATGAAATTTTGCGAAAGACCTCAGGTGTAGAAGAAAGAAGAAAAGCGGTAGGTACCTGTTCTAGAAGTAGTAGGGACAGTGCGTAATGTCGGCTGGGTACTGATAGATTGGTATTGTTGTTGATCGTTCTGTTCAGGCTCACTTGTTTAAACACCACTTATTTCGTCAAGGCTATTTCCATAAATTTTTTAACCACAACTTTCATCTCCATGAATGAACAATTATAACAATAAAGCAATGAATGAAATATAAGTGATAAACAGGATGGGCTGGAAAGGCGTATATTCATTAGGAAAGAATATCCTTCTCTCCACAGCAGTCCGTCCAGAGACCCACACACACCCGGACCCCACCCACGCTAGGTGGGGCTGTGGGATGTGGCCTTGGAAGATCCTCCACTCTCAAACGTGGTGCCCAGTTTACCAACGCCAACTATGTCTTCAACGCAAAGCCTGAGATGTATATACACAAAGTGCGAACGCCTCTCAGTGGTTAGCCCAGCTCAGCTTCCCTACCAATTGGGTGGCCGGCCAGAGTAGCGTAAATACCGATTTCAACGGTACCCGTAATCCACGGAAGGCAAGTGTGGGGTGAACTTAAAACCCTGCGGGAAAAGAGGCACCTTGACTGGCCCATGGTGGCTTGTATTGAAAAGGGAAGGGCAAATTATCATTAATTGAAGCGGACTTAATGGGTGGAAAGGCAGTGTTCGCTCTAGGGCACTGAGGCGGCAAAAATGTCCCGCCTCACAGTACTCGACCCAAGAGCCCACCACCACGATACTTCCAATGGAATACGTGTGGGGTGGGATATATAAATATACTACTATAGTATATTATATTTTTAATATATATATATATATAAATATATATATATATATATATATAGGTATATATATATATATATAATATTATATATTATATATATGAGTATATTTATATAATTTATTATATTCTATCAGGAAATGATTTTTAGTCTCCGGCTCCGGCTCCTGCTGCGGCTCCGCCGCTTCCGGTCGTGGCTTCCGGCCCGCGCTCGCTCTGTTCTGAATATCGCAGTCTACAAAAGTTAGAGTATCATTTCGGGTTAAAAATTGGAGAGGGATTGAGGTGACGTAACCTCGTCTACGACGAGGTTACGTTCTCGTGGCCCTCGACAGGGGGACCCGACCCCTTAAAATCTACAATGTTCGTAGAGGTTCAAATTTATGTAGTGTTGATAAGACGGAGCCAGGCACGATGCAGAGGTGCGGATCTTTCTAGAAAGGCTTGGTATCGTGAATCAGGAGAAGTTGAACATCGGCAAACGTGGAGCAGGTATCAACAGTTGTATTTATGTAAATATTTGTATAGATAAATTTGTATCCTTTATTTATGTTATGCGAAACCCGTAGATGCCTTGAATAGATGGTTTCAAGATCGTGGGGGTGTCGGAGAACCAAAAGGGGGTTTCTCCCCTAAGAAATGGTCGAAATGCATAAGAGAAGTGGAAAAAGGAGTCTTATTCGGAGTCAGAGAAGGAAAGAGTGATAAGAGTCACCTGAGATAGAGGAGTCACGAGTCGAGTACCGGGCACCGGAGCTGGGCCGGCTGTGGTGCTTGAGGTAATATTCATTCGTATAAAGCAAGTCTGGGTGTCCCTTAATATGTTATCCGGGTGTAGATTTCGATCACATGATGGTTTGCGAAGAACCATCGCAGGAAAAAAATTAAAGTAAATAATAAATAAAATAAAAAATTCCTTTGTAATTCTTGTCTTACAACTTACAATTAACGTTTCTACCTAAACTGGTATAATCAGTAAATCAAACAGGCCTCCTCACTCCATCTATTGATCTATTGATCTATTGATCTATTGATCTGTTGATCAATTGAGCTATTGATCTAATTGATTCAAGTCACTATATTTTTTTTAACTAGTAATTGTCATGTTTTATCATACCTAAAGCTAGTAAATCAGTAACATCAACTGCTCGCCCACCCCCTTTTTTGATCTCTTGACCTATTGATTATTGATTTTTGATTTTGATCTATTGAACTATTGTATATTGATTCAAGTCATATATTTTTACTAAAATTGTCTGTTTTACATACACTAAAAGCAGTAAATCAGTAAACAGTAATCAAGCCACCATCCAACCCCTTTCCACCGTGATCTATTGATCTATTGATTTATTCAATCTACCAAAGTTTTTATCCAAAGATACGATGCTTATGCATGCCAATAATACGACAAAAATTGTCATGTTTACAAGCTGAATGAAAAATAGAAGAAATGTCTTCTTGTATGTTTATGCCAATTTAGTCATAATCGTGATACTCATATTGATTCAAGTCATATTTTTGTAACGTAGAAAAAAAGACTTCGTCATTTAGTTTTTACAATGTACCTCACTTTAAGTTATAACATGATATTAATTCTGTAAATCTATACTTACTAACCATCAAAACATAACCTTCAATATCTACTAATTAAAACCGATCTCTTATACCTATTCGTCAGCTTTATTAAATTACTCTTTTTCCATTTTCATATCTACTTCTCATATCTCTTAAATAATATCGTCAGCTTTTTCGAAATGTTTGTGTCATATTCACCCTTTTCTTATCCACAATTATTATACACAATTTTATTATACACAATTTTCGTCATCAACAATTTTATTATCGATGATATTTATAATTATTGGACTCTATAATTATGTACATTGAATGTTTTTCATCTTGTAAATAATAGATCTACATACTACATTCACTCGGTCTATAGAATATTTAAATCGTAACAACAAGCAATAGACACTTTAATGTTACATATCTGCTTTCATATCTTCAATAATAGTGCTATTGTTCTATTAATCGCTAAACGATATATGTTCCTATTACAAATTAACATGCAGTAATAGGTATACTAAATTACTGCAATACAAAGACTTACACATTCACTATTTTGTCATGCAGTATTCTTTTAACATAGAAATATTATATTAATTATTTTGTTATTAACAAATTACTCGGCAATTTTTATTTTAATTTATCTAATAAAGAAATTTAAAAATTTAAATACTGTATATCATACAGAATATACTCTAATGTATATAAAGTTTACTTCTTTACTATCTAATATTAAGCTAACATAATATTGTATATCAATAATACATTAGGAACTATATGAATATGTAATAATAATCCTCAACTATTACAGTAATCTTAAAACTCTATATCATCTACGGACCAAACCAATTTTTAACTATCTAACATAAAGTTTCTCATCACATTAAGCAGCAAGTAAATGTTTAACAACCATTGCAAATAACTAATATGCATATATTTATATATCGTATATTAATCACTTTTCTATGGTGATCATTACATTTTTTATTCTGGAACCTCATAAGATATGCCTTCTACAAAATAATAAGAACATATTTCATTCTCTACATATTTAAGATTTTTAGTTTACAAATCTTACTATTGACAAGTTATATTATTTAACATAAAAATTATGTTTATCATATAATTCTCTATTTTTTATTATTTTATTAATGTATTCAGACCACATATTAGTAAATATAATAATATTACTTAAATCTATTATTATTATGTAACATATCATATGAAGATGTATTTTTAGGAAAATGTTTAAATATATTAAGTATTTTTAATATATCTATACACTATATTAATTTATTATATCATAATTATTATTAATTATTCCTTAATAATTTCTAATCATTCATTATCCACCAACTAAATAAAATTAATTTGCAAAACATACACACACGTTTTAATCTCTTACCTCTTAAAAAGACAAATAAATACATATTAAATATCTTATCCAAACATAAAATAGAAATAGTTCTTTGAAATAAAATTATTCATATTAGTAAAAAGTTGCAGCAATTTTATGCTCTTCATTATACAATACGATTATTTAAATTTAAGTAATAATATCGATAATCATAACCACTCCTTCCCCTCCTCTTCATCGCACGACAACTTTAGACATTGTGTTACTATATTCATCACATTATTCATATTAATTATATTATAATATTAGTTTATTATCCGTTCCTTATATTATTATAATATTATATTATTATTATTATTATTATTGTACATCTTTTGATCGTATTGAATTGTAGTGAATTTCAGTAGTCAACTAATTATCGATTAAGATTTAATTTCATATTTTACTAATATCAAATTATGTGACGCCATAACATTAACTTAATATAACTAACTCAGTTGTATTTAGTATTGTGGAAATATTACATTTATCTGTTTTTTAAATAATAATTAGGTCTTTATATATACTATTACTAACGTTATTCAACGAATATTTACCCCTGCTATGTTACACTCTATATTTGTTATTCAAATTGCTTAAATGTATCATTATTAATATGATATTCATCAATCTATTCAATTATTATCTGTTATTATTTAATTTTTATTATTATCATCTAGTATATTAATTCTTTATTAAAATTCATTTTAATATTATCTATTATTATATTATTATTATTATTATTTAATGTTATTACATAAATTGACTATAAACCCAAACACTTCTTCACAGTCACTGAATATATTAACATACTATTAATACAATTAACTAAGATTTCCTCATACCTTGCAACAAGTAAAGTACCTGAGCACAGCGTAAAAACGTTATATCTAATTCCACATCACTTTTTTACAAGTCTTTATTTAATCTCATTGAGATACTAAATAATGTAATTATGTCATATATATAGATTATATTAATTATTATTTAATATTTATTTATTTGCATTTAATACCTATGGTAAATTTATTTACCAAAAATGATTTTATTTCATTAACTGACAGCGAAATATTGATGACTTAACGTTACATTTATTATACATTTATTATAGTAACTATTTATTATACAATACAATTATATGATTTACCATAACCTTACCTAATATCATAATCCTCAACGAATAAATTTGCAAACATAACAAAGTTTTAATCCAAACATAACATAAGTATTACATAACATAAAAATAGCATAACGTTACATAGGGACTTGCCTTTCGGCGGTCCCTGGAGGCGGTGCCCTTACCGCTAACCCCCTTTCGGGTACCCCTAGATGGGTCTTTCATGCATCTCTCTGGAGTGATCTCCACGTAGTGCTTACAGTCCTGCCGGTGAGAACTTATTTATAGGTCCAAATGTTAATGTCTTTTTCGTAAATCCTGATGTAAGTATTCTATGTTAGGTTTTTCGCACCTTGTAAAGTGTTAAGATTATGTAAGGCTATCGTTGATTTATTTCTGTTGTTTTGTTAAATATTGCTATGACAATGTAATTAAAACTGTTTGTAGAGAAATGATAAGTTTTCGTAAGATATTACTGAGTGTTAACTGATATGATGTGTTAAAACTTGAAGTCATAGGTTTAGTTTATTTGCTGAGTAAGTTATGGTTTTGACTCGAGAAATTTTTGCTAGTATCTAGTTTATCATAGTTAAAATGATTGTATATTTGTGATATGAGTACACTTTGGTGAATGTATGTTAAGTTTATAATCTCAATGATGCTGATATCTTGATTAGCTTGGTGATCACTTATGTTTAAGGAGATTTTTTATGTTAGATATATCTATTGCTTTTGCTGAGTTGCTGATATGTTGCGAAGCCGTGGTATAAATGAGTTTTATGTATTTCATTTGTGGCTACTTACCACTGATAAGTAGGGAATTTGTGTGAATGTTAGCAGTATTCAAAATGAGGATAAATTTAGTTGTCGATGTACATTGTATTACTACAGTTCAGGTTATGTATAAATTCTGAGAGTATGTTTAGATTTATTATGAGCGTGGAACTAATTTGTTACTATCATTATATCTCGATGGTCCTGTAATGATATTTAGGTAAGTGTTTATGATAGAAATATTATTTTTGTGTCGTGCAGTAAGGTAGTGTTTGTTTGTCATGAGTACTTTATTTTACTATTTCATGGTTATGCCATGGTAGCTTTATTAATGTGAAAACCATGTTACGTTAGCATATATTCGTTTGGTTTTGGTATATTAAGAACTTATTTTGTAGCTTTATTGTTTATTCGAATACTGATTCTCGAATATGTGCACCTGAATAAATAGATTCAATAGATCATGATAATCAATTAGACGGTGGTATGAGAATTTGACGGGAGGAACGAGTTGGGTTTGGATTTACTGTATTATATTACTAGCTTTAATAATGGTAAACTCTCATATAACACTATTACTATGATAATCATTCAGTTCAAAAGACTATATCTTTTTAGTGTTAATGTTTGTAGTAAATGCTTCTGATTATTTATGTTCGATTGATTATGGCTCAAGCCTTTGTGTATGTTTACCATTATTTGCTTGTTGCGAGAGTAGTAAGCTATTATAAGGTAACCTCGTATGAATGAAATTGGTAAAAATATTACTATGTCTAAATGCAATAAAAAATTTGTTATTGTTTAGTCATATTAATTATTATCGTTGGTCATGATATAGATATATCAGACTAAGAGATAAGAGTGTACGTTTTGTTAAATATTATCTGTGTGAATGTAGATTAACGTTAATATGTAGAAGATATGCTTGAAAAAGGTATGAATAAGGTACGTATTGCATGATATCTTTACGAAGCTGGTGTTAAGTGTGGAACTTTGTTATGTTAACAGTTTACTCATGTTTAATAGTGTTGTGGATTGGATCGGTTTGTACAACATTATTTTACTTAGTATCTATTTGTTTATTGCCCTATGTATTTAGCGTTTTATTGATGATGGAAATGTTTTTACATTAAGTAATATGCGTTGATCAGTATGATAATTAGCCAATTTTATATTAAACATTTTATATGATAATATATTTTTTGAAGTGTAAATATAAAATTTTAACATTGTTATGTTTAGAGATATGAACTCTGACAAAAGTGTGAAATTAATGTTACGTCTTTGTATATGCTATGTTGTTACTTTACTGCTATAGAGTGATACTTTTGTATTAACGTTAAGCAGTTTTTATTCATGCTTAGATGTGTCAGGTTTGTCCGTGTGTATTAAATTTCATAGTTCAGATATGATGTCTTAATGGAATTAAGCTTTATTAATTGAAACTTGTATTACGTTTAGCAATATATTTAGTTGATTCAGTAAATTGTTAATTAGACGTAGGTTATTAAAATTATATTTTGTTAAATATATTAACAGAAAATTAAACTTCTAAAAATTTTAACATCCCAGTATATGCAGTTTATGCTTAGCTTGTGCATTGTTTACTGATTTTTTATGCTATTGTAGTTGACTTACTATTGTAAAGTGTGGAATCATTTGTTAATTTTAAAGTTTGAACAAGTGTTTAAGGTGTGTTGTTGTAAATTATTTTCTAGACGGATGATGTATGTTAGCTTTTAATGTAAAATACCTTTTGATTACTTTAGCATATATTCGTTGACAGCTGTGTTAAAACTTTGTATTATATGTTTTATTTTATCCAAAATATACTCAATGTGAACTTGAATCATAGATTCATATGATTCGATAATGATCATGAAGGGTGGGATGTATGATTAGAGAGGGTGAGGGTGGATGGGTTTTGAAACGTTACTGATATTCTGTGATTTATGGGTAAGAAAATCATGACAATTTTACTAACAAATATGACTTGAATACAATAGACTCACTAGAATCAATAGATCTAATATATTATAATAGATCAAATAGACAATAGATCAATCAATAGATCACCTAGATCAGGGATGAAACAGGTAGGGTATTTTGTATGGTGTATAATATATCATAAATAAATTCTCTAAAACTAAAAATGTATGAGAAATGTAATCAACATACAAATTTCAGCAAAATATCTTCATTCCTCCACTTCTTTTAAAGTTGACTGTTGATTAATAACTAGGCGTATAACAATAATAAGGTCATAGGTCACGAAAAAGGGGTTGGGAGGAACAGTATGAAATTTATCTGATTACTGCTTATTATTGGGTATAGTTATAACACATGACATTTTTTGTTAAAAAATATAATTTAATTGATTCATAAAGATCAATAGATCAATATAAATATATTAGAATAATGAAAGGGTGAGGAGGGCTATTTGATTTTATACTGATATCAAGTATTTTATGGGTAATGTAAACAACGTAAATTTTAAGAGTTATTAACTAAATGAATAAAATTAAATATTTATTTCAATTGATTTAATTTATTATTAATTTATTATTTTATAAATTTTTCTTGATGGTCTCTGACAACCCCATTATTTCCAAAATCGACAGACCCGATAACATATATTAAGGACAATCCAACATTGTTGTTATAACGAATGTTTAATTAACTAATCATTACGCACTGGCATCTAGCTCCGGTGCCGGTACTATGTGACTCTAGATTTCCTCTATAACTTCAGATTACTCTTACTCCCCTCTTTCCTTCTCTGATATCCGAAGATTTCGAGTCCATTCTCAATTTCTCTTATGCATTTCGACATAATTATTCTTATGGGAAGAAACCCCTTTATGTGGATTCATCCTAATGACACCATCTAGAACTTTTTGAAACAATCATAGTTCGAGATATCTACTGATTCGCTATAACTATATATTAAAACCTCAGATTCATGATGGAGTATTTCTGTATTTATTATATAATACTCTATACTGTCTACCTATAACTCAGCACCAGGGTGCCAATAATACGGTAGCTGCACTCTTGGTGGCCCAATAGCGCACTACTACCACATCTGACTTCCGAATACCCAAGTCTTTCTAGAATCTGCCTCCGATCTGCTCTCATCAAAATATTCAGCCTTCTATGAACAAGTCGTTTTTTTAGGAGTTAGGGTTATGTTTTACCTTCGAGGGGGACCATATGAGGACTTAACATCGAGTCTTAACAAAGAGTAACGTCAAATATACTCTTTTTAAATAATTTTTAGACACCCGATTATGAATAACCTAACTCACAATTGTATATAATATATCGGAAACCAGGGCTGAGCTGAGCTGAGCGTAAAAACGATTTCCTTCGAATATATATTATATTACATATATATTAATATAATATTAAATTAAATATATATATATACTATCTATATATAATTTAATATATAATATATATTAATATATATAATATATAATTAATAATTTTAATATATAGGGAGTCGGAGTGGATGCCGGAGTCGGAGAGTGTGTAGAGATTATCGGAGAAGGAGTCGGAGCAGATGAGTCATTGCCGGAGTAGTAAGCCGGAGCCGGAGTTGAAGATCGTAATAAAATATTCCTTTACCTTCTGAAATGTTAAATGCCTATATAGTGGTAATTATTATATAAGTAAATAGGAGAACCAATCGTAATAAAATAATAATAATTAATAATAATAATAATTAACTATTGATAATAAGGGTTGAACGAAGAATAACAGAATCCGACGATATTGGGCGAGATCTTTAATAATAAGTTTTGCAAGACGCGTTTTCTAATATCCTATAAAACCTTCCTAAAGGTTCTTCATTGATTTCCTTCGTCAGGACATATTCCTTTGAAATAAAACATAAAACCGAAAATTCTCGCGTTCTGAAATTGAGATCCAAGCCTTTTCACATGAGTCCTGCTCAGCGAGGTGGAAACATTTTCAACGGATATTGACTTTCTATTTTACGTCGACCCGCAAAGACTAAAATAAATAAACCTCTATAATAATATGTACAACCTGTATATGAAGCGTAAGTCAACATATTATTAAATGATTAAAGATTAATAAAACTAAATTTAAAATATAACGAAAATTAAGGAAAGAGGAGCATATTAGCTTGATTCGTGAGTAATTGATTGTACTTTTTCTTTACTTTCTTATACTATATGATAATAAAAATTATTTATTTAGGATAATATTCGAGGATAAGTAAATGACATCGAAGAGTATTTATTAATATTTGAATGACTCTTAGGTTCTATGAGCTCTATTTACTTAATTAAGAATCAGAGGACTATATATATATCTAGTAATTGACTTGAGTCCAATCCTAAGATCCGAAGAATTCCCTCTTTTTAATCAAATAATTATTGTATGTAAATTATTTTAAACTATTCATATTTGTACGATCCTCAGCTGTTAATTTATCTTCTTAAAGTAATGGTGGTTAGTATTCTTCTTGAGTTCATGTAATCCTGTGCATTGCAACATACGCTGCCGAGGGGTATTCGTCAGTCACAATGACAAAACTAAATTAAATAATATTACATAAATAAATATATAATAATAATAATAATAATAATATAATAATATAATAATAATAATATATAATAATCAATAATAATAATAATAAAATAAAAATAATAATAATAATAATACTATAAATAAATATAATATATAATAATAATATAAAATAATAAATTAAATTAATATAATAATATTATAAAATCAAGATAATATAATAATAATAATAATGATAATAAAATATACAGACAGACTACGGGCAATTGATACACCTGTATTTGATTGAGGTGATGGCTCCGCGTAAGGCATTAATCTTATCCATCGAATATGGAAGCGTCAGAAACGGCTAAGCGACTATAATTTCGGCATTCTATCTCGGGGGCAGCTACCATCTAGTGAATACAACCGAGCGACTTGAAAATCGGCGGTAAAATGTATTTATTCCCCACAATAACTATGATATAACTAAAGTTTATCATAATGATATCTCTACTTCCTTCAATCCTAAAAAGCGGATCCGCGGCGAGAGTTAGTTCCCAACACTACTATAATATATTATTAATATCATATATATATATTATATACTATATATATTATTAGTAGTATATCTATATAGATATATAGTATAATATATATTAAGGTGACTATACTGATTTATTATAATTATATCAATAAATATTACATACTTATATATACTATTAATATTATATATATAATATATATAATTCCATTATAATTATATATAGTTATAAATAAATATATAAATATATATTATAAAATATATAATATACAATAATACTATATATACTATAATATCTATATTTAGTTATAAAATTCAATATATATATAATATTATATATATATTAATTATAATATTATAATATAACTATATATAATAATATTTTATATATTATTATATATATAATATAATTTAATATTATATATAATATAAGTATTATAATACATATACATATATTATCATAATGATTATTTATTAATACTAAGAAGATGATTAAGTTTGCTCCAAAATGTATAAAATATAACACACATAACTGGGTTCCTTTCAGACTCAAAGCTATTCACTATTCCATTGACATTTGCCTTGAATGTGAGAGTTATTATATAATAAGTGAGAAGCTTAATTAACACTCAGCTATTGCAATCTCCTGGTATTGTAGATGTTGTATAACTTGCAACACCTTTAATCTTGTACCATTTCTGCGCGTAGTTTGAAAGTGGCGAAGTGCGGTCTTTAACTATAGCAATCAAATCATCAAAGACACTGCTGAGAACATCTTCGTTTCAAAGCCTTTTCATTCCCTTTGATTATGCTTTGAGTTGCTTGTAGCAGTAATTGCACTAAGTCTTTTGGCATATTGTTAATTTTTACACACTCTCGTGCACTGTTCCCCGATCTTTCCTCTGAGGTAGAAAGATGAATTGTGGCAAGAGAGCTCCTGATCACGCTCGTTAAAATTCCTGAACATACTCAAGGGTGAACATGCGAGACTAGGCGTCATTATTTTCGGATTTACTAGAGCATGTACCTCCTGTATCACGTTTTATTAAATACGTCGGAACACAGGCTTTGCTCTATACGGAGATAGGTCTGTGTTTGAGGTGCCTATGTTGTCAAGGCGACCGGAGTCAAGTTTAAGCCAGTCTCCTTCTATAGAGTGCGTAGTAAGGGAGTTCACTTGGTGTTTTAACTCTATTGGTGTCAGAGCTGCCTCTGATTGCTAAGGAATGCGTTGTAGTTCATTCCTGTTTTGGGCATTCCACAATGCTGTTTGCTTTGGTCAAGTGATTAGAGCATGTATTTTTTTGAGCGAGGAAGAGGCACCCTGCGAGGAGAGGTTCCCTTATATTCCAACTAATACTCACGAGGAAGGTTCCTATATGTTTTCTCCTAGAAGAGGTTCATATATATATTAATATATAATATTTATTAATATATTTAATATAATATAATTAATATTTTATATTATATTAATATATAATATATATATTATATATATATATTATTATAATAAATTAATAATATATATATATAATATATATTATATTAATTATATAGTAATATATATATATTATATTATATATATATATTATAGTTACAAATATATTGTAAATAAATATTGAAATATATTTATTAATCTGAATTTATAAAATATATAAAAAAAAATAAATTCAAATAAAATCCATCGGTGTTAGTTAGCTTAATACAGTGTAGTCGCCGATTTCCAAATAGTTTTGATGTATTAGTGTCAGAATCACTAGAAATAAAAATTTATATCAATTCTCCCACTTGAATAAAAAAAATAAAAAAGCCAAAAAAAATTTATTCCCATTCACTCACCCCTAATTTTATTCCACCTATATCCCCTCTTTTAGGCGATATTTAACTAAAAAAATCAAATGACTAAATTATATATGTATCTTACCCATACTATATAAATACATATATAATATTTTAGTGATAATATAATTACCAGCATATATATTACTATATGCCTATTACTTGGCATTATAGTAACAGTACCTGAGAAAAGTACTTGCTCCAAGTCATTATAGGTTACCTATATATTTTATTACAATGGAGGAGATGTATTTTATCACAGCATGATACATCACACTCAAATATATTATTACGAGGTATGACACTTACAGTACGAACTTTCTATCGCGATTAGTGCAATATCTTTTTTTCACTTAACTTATGTAAACTTATTTTCATTATCTGTTATTGATCACCAATATCCATAACACAATAAAGACTACTACAAGGTTTGAATATTACTATAATAAGTAACTAATAAATATATTTAGATAAATTGCATTAATAATAATAATTAATAATAATACATAAATTATAAAATGAAGCAATAATTAATAAAATAAAGCATTAATAATAAAAAATATACAATAATAATAATATCTTAATATTATAATAATAATAGTTATAATAAATATAAATAATAATATATATAATATTAATTAAATTAATTATTATAACTATAAATATAATTATATATATAAATATATTATATATAATTAATGTATTTAATTATATAAGTATAATAGAATATATATAGTATAATTAAATAACTATAATTAAATAAATATAATATATAATATATAAAATAATATAATTATATTTAATAATAATATATATATAATTCTAATTATTAGTAATATCGATATATCGATATATATTATATATATAATATATATATAATATATTATTAATATTAATATATATAATATAATATATATATAAGATAAATAAATATTATATATAAATCTATATATATAAATATATAATTAATAATCATAAATTAATATATTATTATATATATATAATGTATTATAAAATATTATTAATATATAATTAATATATATAATAATATATCATATAATTAATTAATATTATATAATATTAATATATACAATAAGTAATATAATATACATCTTGGTCTATAAATGATAAGATATCGATTCTTTAGAAATGTTGAGTTCGACATACTACTTGGCTTTCTCTTATATGACACGACATACTTATACAAAAAGTTAATGTTGAACCGCAAAATGCCAATATAGCGCACCATTACTATTTCACAGTGACATTATCTTCGCAATCACGAAAAACTTGCAATACTTTTGTACATCTAACTTTAAAATTAGACTGCTATATTAGAAGCTGGCTTATGGCACTTTAATTTGCGCTTATAGTACAGCCTTCTGAATATATGAATTAATTCTAGATTTATCTTATTATTACAAACCTCTCGACCCTATTGGTTAAATACGCCGAAATCTATAGCCTAATGATTGAAGACCCGGAAGTTCTCACTTGTCCTTCGAGAGAGATAAATTGATGTTGTTGAGAACACTTCATATACAACGTAACCTATCACCTCGACATGGTGAGAGACAAAAACTTCAGTTGTTGAGCGTGTAGAAACTTATAGACTGCACGTATTACATTACTTAATAAATCTATAATTTTGAGATTTTAGAAGTTATGATGTTGTTGTCAGATTGTATTTGCTGACACAACTTGATTATTATCGAAACTCTCAAATATATTATTTACTTATCCCTTCACACTAAAGACACAAATAAAATGATTAACTTAGATAACACCATAGTAACATTATCTTAGCATACTCACTACTCTGAATCATTACTAACTACTAGCGTAGGCTGACTATTCTGTACAAACTAATTACGCATCATTATCTACTAACTACTGATACAGTACTTTAGAGCTAACTACTTAACCAATCTAATACTACTAACCTATTACTATCTATATAAATAATGAATATAATGGAAATAATATAATAATCAAATAATAATCATATAAGTAATATAAATATATATAATTAAAATCAATAATAAATAATATAAATTAAAATAATTAATATAATAATAATAATCAATAAATAATTAATAAAATAATAATAATAATAATAATAATAAATAAAATAAAAATAAATATATAATAATAATAATTAATAAACTAATATTAATAATTAATAATAATATATATAAATAACAACTATGGTTCGTACAGAAAAGACAACATTTTTCTGTAATTCTTTGAAACATGAATTTTCTATTATTTGGGTGTAATGAATAAAAATCTGTAAAGCTCAGAAATTTCCTATCACAATCTATTTTGTTATGCAATTATATGCATTAAATTCTTCAAAGTTGTGGATTTAAGTCCTAAAGGTTTTCTTCTTGGAAAGCATACATGTTATTTGAATAAATCCTTCGATCTTATTGTGATTTTACAATATGTAAATGTCTTCTATACTTTGTTATATCTATTTAAATTACTAATAGGCAATTATAAGAAGAGACAAAATGGGAATATATATATATTA
>JABUQX010061423.1:27500-30000 GCA_015478945.1 Trachelipus rathkii
GTCGACAGCGATGCTTCTGAGAAATGTTAGATGATGTTAAACGAAAAAATACGACGTAAGATGACTGGTCAAGGGTGTAGGTCGCCGTCGTAAAAAAACTATAAAGAGGAATAGGAAAGGACCACTAAAAAAAAGTGTATTGATGTGTTTGCCTTTAATAACGATGATAAGTCGGTAACATTTTTTTACAAAAACAATGACATCCTGCTAACTATTTGTATAAAGGTATGTTTTAAACAAATTTTTCCTCATTATACGTCCGGCGATTGTACCAGCAAGATGCATTTTTCTTCATCCTCCAGCCCAAGACTG
Organism: Trachelipus rathkii; assembly: GCA_015478945.1. Lineage (NCBI taxonomy): Eukaryota > Metazoa > Arthropoda > Malacostraca > Isopoda > Trachelipodidae > Trachelipus > Trachelipus rathkii. Next base: position 27,813 of record JABUQX010061423.1, read on the forward strand.
TTGTAAGAGTGAATTGATCTCTTCTCAGTGAACCTTACACAGATCAGTGTGAGTGAATCCAACTTTATTAGTATTAATCCTGTTCACGCAATCACAAATACAGATGTACCTCTCGAATTCAATATCCCTGACACTTCTGACCAATATCTTGATCCTTCGAATGTGTTTTTTATATCTGAAGACTAAGTTAGTAAACGAAGATGGTTCAGATCTCACAGGAACCGATCATATAGTATCCACCGAGACAAATTTCCTGTATACGTGTTTTAATCAACTTGAGGTGTTTTTAAATGAAACATCTCTTGGAGCATCAGCTGCAAGTTACCCTTATCGAAGTTATTTTGAAACTTAATAAATTATTCTCAAGATGCAAAGGAGTCTATTTGCAATTCATGTGGATATTACAATTTAAAAGATGTATTGAAACATAGAACCAACGCTGCTAAGTCTAAAAATAACACCTATGAATATTACGGACATGTAAACGGTGATATATTCTCTCAAGAAGACTTATTCTTACATAAGTGACACCCGCATCAGGTTAACTAGATCTCCACCTGAATTTGCTCTTAATGTTAAAAGCGCTTTTAGCACAACTACGGCACCAAGGCCTATCTTTAAAATTACTGGATGCTTATCTTTATATCCGTAAAGTGAAATTATCTCCCTATTAAACATATGAAAATAGAGAAATCTCTTTTGACCGATACAGCCAAATATCCAATCAAGAGAATTGAGACTAAAATTTTAACTTTACCCAAGGATTATCGAGTATTAATATACCTAACATCGTCAATGGTAACTTACCTCAGTAGGTAATAATAGGAAATGTAGAACACAATGCTTATTCTGGAAACTATTATGGAAAGTCTGCCTTTAAATTTACCCAGTTCGGACTTGTAGAGGTATCAGTTTACACTGAATGGTCAACCATCGGTCGTGATGATGAGATGTGATATATGAAGACTCCACATTCTCAATTGTTTCGCGACCTTTTTACGATTTATTTGCCAATACTATATCTTGCAGCGATAAGGTACAGGTGTTGATCTTAAGAATTATGCTGAAAACAGTAATTTACATGCATACGATCTCACTGCTGATCTTTCAGTTGTAATGCTTATCATCTCAATATCCTAAAAAAAGGAACATTAGGATTGAGTCTCAAATTTTGGACAAAGTTTAACCATCCTCAATCTCAGTTCTGGGTGTATCTGGAACATCCTCAAATCATCGAGATTTGGCGGAGTACGAAATATAATCTTTGAATTATTAATTGATGAATGAAGAAGAAGAAATATTTAAAGCCTTCGGAAACGAAAGAAGATTTTTTAGGTGTATTCGCCTGTTTAATGAACTCGGTTCTGTGAAATTGATACAGACTTCTGGTCTTATCTCAACAACTCTCTCCCCTAGGGATGTTTTCGAGCAATGACATTGGTAGCCGTCTGTACAAGAAAAAATATGTTGTATATTTCCTTGACTCTCTGCATTTAGATTTATGTTTAGTAATCATTATGTAACATCTTTTTAAAATATAATAATGTACAATATGTTTTAAGACCTTATGTTTTCCTGTACAACCTATCAGGTCTAATTTATGTGGTGTATACTGTATTTATTTCATTATATGTTTTTTAAAGTAATGATCTTTTAATAACTTGTAAAAGTGGTGTTATGCTAAAAATTCATGTTGTTAGGATTAATAATTACCATTGTGGATTTATAAAAGGCTTTAAAAAAAAACTTGTTTTTCTTTTCCTCTTTTATCCAAAGAACTTATTTATTCTAAAGAAAAATATGACTTGAATCAATAGATCAATAGATCAATAGATCAATAGATTGGTAGGAGGGGGTGGAGAGGACAGTTTGATTTACTGATTTACTGATTTAGGGTATGTAAAAAACGTTTTTACATACCCTTATAAAAATGAAAAAGCATAAAAAAATTAGTAAAAACAAAAATCAATTAAAAAATAAATAAAAAATAATAAATTTTTGAAAAAAAATTAAGTTGAAAACAAAAGCTCACTCGTAAAAGCTAAAAAAAAAAAAAAAAAATTTTATTAAAAGAAAACAGAACACGTTTGCGTTCTCGCTCAGGATCGCACCTGCTGGCGCGGGGGCGCTTGGGCGCGCGCACGCGCCCGTTTCGCGTCGGATCGCGCCGGCGGGAGCGCCTTCGGGC
>JABUQX010061423.1:37500-42500 GCA_015478945.1 Trachelipus rathkii
AAATCTATGAACGTTAGGAAGCGTGGGTGGTCCGGTGGGATTCCTCCCCGAGTTTTGAGAGAGTGTGCTTCCGTGCTGTCCCCGCCCCTAGTTAAACTATATTCTCCATGTCTCAATACTAGCACTTTCCCTCAGTGTTGGAAGCACGCACATGTCCAACCTATTTCGAAAAAAAGGAAGTCGCTCTGATCCTTCAAACTATCGTTCTATAACTCTCACTTTTATTATATCTAAGATCTTTGAAGCCTTTCTTGACTCTCACTTCCTAGATCGTCTGGAAACTTATTCCCTTCTTTTCGATCACCAGTACGGCTTTCAACGTTCGAGGTCTACTGGCGTTATACTCTCCTGTATAACCGATTTATGGTTTTCCGCTCTTGGGAACTACGGGGAGAATTGCGTGAGTGCTTGACATATCCAAAACATTCGACCGGGTATGTCACGCATCACTCTCTGCAGCTCACCTCTTTGGGTTTCCTCCTTCTCTTTGCTTACTTATGTCTAGCTTTCTTTCAAATCACTCAGTATTGCTGTTGTTTATGGGGCGACTTCTTCTTTTTCTTTCAATAGTGGTGTTCCTCAGGGTTCTGTCTTATCTCCTACTCCATTCCTACTTTTCATAAATGATCTTCTCACCAGCACATCTAACTCTATCCACTTATATGCCGATGACTCGACCCTTCATTCTTCAACTCATTTAAATTCTGCTCTCTCTTCTACTTCTAGAATTGGCTCTTGTCCTAATCTTACCGATTCTATTCTCGCTGATCTGGATAGAATTTCCGGTTGGGGTCATCTCAAGCTTGTGATATTCAATTCTTTTAAAACCCAACATCTACAAATCTCCCTCTCTAAAACACCTTCTAACTCTCCTTTCTCTTTCGATGATTCTCTCGTCTCTCCTGTTGACAATATAAACATCCTTAGTCTTAACATAAACAAAAAATGTCTTGGAAACCTCATCACGGTTGCTAGGGTGGCCTCAAAGAAACTGAAAGTTCTGTTTAGACTATGAGACTTTCCCCCTTCCCCTTCTCAATTACTCCAGCTATACAATTGTCTCATCCGCCCTTGTATGGAATACTGCTCTCATATCTGTGGGGGTTCTGGTTTCACCCGGCTTTTGGACAGGGTCGAGTCAAAGCCAAAAGCCTTATAAACTGTTCTGTACTTTCCAGTTTACTTTACCCTCTAGCTTTGCCGCGCGATGTTGATGCTTTATCTCTATTCTATAAGTACCGCAGCGGCAGTTGCTAGAGGGAACTTCCTCACCTACATACCACCACCCTTACGACGCCCTCGTAGCACAAGGGGTGCTGTATCTGCGCATGAGTTTTGTGTTCATATTGATAACTCCAGGCTAGTTCGCTGCTGTGCTTCCTTCTTTCCGCCACCTCTGTTCTGTGGAATTCTTTTCCTTATTCTGTGTTTCCTGCTGAATTTAATCTCCCTCACTTTAAAGCCCGCGTCTGTGCTCATCTGCGTAATTTGCGTTAGAGTGTGAACTTTTGAGAGTACTGCACCCCTCCTTGAATAGAGCTCTCCCGTGAGTGGTGGTGCACACTGGTAACATATATATATATATATAGTATATATTATATATATATATATATTATTATATATATATATATTATATATATATATATTATATATATATTATATAAAGCTGACTTCATTCATAAACTGTTAAGATGTCCGTCTGTCTGTCTGTCTGTCTGTCTGTCTGTCTGTCTGTCTGTCTGATTGTGTGTGTGTATCTTCACCAGGGCGTGGACGCAGCAGCAGAAACAACAACAAACATCCAAAAAAATCAAACAACACTCAAAAACAACAACAAGCAAAACACGCACACAAATATAACCAATTAAGTATACATGTACGTGCTGTACATGTGCATCATAATAATAACAACATCAAGCAAACAAATATCAAACAAAAACAAACAAATAGAAAAAGGGGGGGTCTTAGGGACGTCATAGAAAACTGATCACTGATTGGTTCTTATTATTCCCATTATTTTGGCCCAAAACTTCAAAGCAAGTATCCTAAACTTTGGCAGGAAATGAAATTACTTTTAGTTGCTTTTCCTTCTTCATACTTAGTGGAGAAAGGATTCAATGCAGTGTTGCAAATTCTTACTAGACAGCGAAATAAATTGGTAATTAGTCAAAGATCAGACTTTCGACTTCGTATATCCACAGTATATATATTACCAGTAGGTCAGATAAATAGGAATATTATCGGTCAATTTTCTGAAATGCCCTTTTAGAATTGAAAATAAATTCATGTACTATTTATGACGTTTTCGAGCATAAAGTAATCCAGCAATATTTTAAAAACAAATATTAGTCATTTTCCTTAAAAAAATTTACCACGATAAATACTAAAATATATATATAACTTTAGAAATAAATTTTGCTAAATACAAAGCAATTTAAATATTTTTTTTATTTTTTGGCGGGAAATTTTGACGGAAAAGGTACACTGCACACACACACAAGGTGGTCCGAAAATTATAACATTGGATTGAAGTACTAATAATATCTCTACTATGGTATATCTAACATTGAACTTGACACAGAAAATCTCTTAAGATCTCTTTAAGCACAAAGAAGTCATTAAATTACAACTAAGATAAATTAACAATTTTAGTTATTATTCATTATTATATTGGTAATTTTTTTATTTTATACTATGCGTTTTTTAGTAAAATTATTTTATCCTCCATGTTTAATAAGATTTAGCAACATTTCCTACCTATATCAAATGAAGAAAGGCGTTGGGCAATACAATTAGTTGAAAGTAGGAGTTACACAAAGAAAAGATTAAGATCAACAGCTTTACACCATCGAAGTCGTCTTGTGATGAAAGCAAACTAGTTCTTCTCCTGAAGTCAGTCTTTTGCTGAAGTTGACATGCCTACATTTTTATTGAAAACGTTTTCATTGAAAACCATCTTCATTAACGTGGAACCAAAGAAAGTAAATTGAAGTTTGCTGCTTTTTAATTTAGACACAATTAAACGAGTTATTTAAGTTACTTATTGTTTATTGTTTAAGTGATTTTTCCAGTCATCTCTATAGTTCCCTTTAAATATTAAAAGCCCTTATCTGAAAACAAAGTTAAAAACTAAAATAAAATTTATATTTATATTGAAATTAAATTAAAATCCATATTAAAATTTATATTTGAAAAATTAACCAAATTTTAAAGATTTTTTTTCTTATATTTGCCATTTTCAAAAATTTACTGGCAGAATGTCATTGTTTTAAAAATTAGTTTTATTCAATAAAAATTTTATATTTTATAACTCGACATTTATCTTTCTCTTAGATATCAATATGTAAAAAATTTATTATTTATATATAATATATATTATTATATATATATATATTATATATATTTTATATTTTATATATATATATATATATATATTTATATATATATATATATATATATATATATATATATATAATATAATGCTCCGAAATTCCCATCGCCAGGTCAATATAGCAGTAACACACCAGCCAAAAGTAAAAATGATTTGATTCACAAGTCTATTGGAGTCTAAATACAAAAGTATTAGCAAGTGAAAAGGTCCGTTTTTATTATTAAGTGATGGATTTAAACTGAATATGTGAATTGAATCTGAAATTTTAAAATCTAGTTTTTGGTTGGTTTGTGAAATTAATGGTGAATTGAGAGATTAGACTATATGGAATTATTTTTGCGAAACCATGATTCCTAATGCTGGAAAGGGATGGGAATGTAATATAGGTAGGTATCTCTGTTCTAGCAAAGCAACCTCTTTGTTCATCAACTCTGACAGAAAGTTGGCGTTGGGTGCTACCAACATAGGTGGTCTCTGTAGGTGGTCTCTGTGAGAATGAATTTTCTACCCTTCTACAAGTCAAAATAAAGGCAAGAAACATACTAAATAATGAGGTCGACATAAGGTTGGCTAACAAACACTCAGACGCAAAATGTTGAAGCCAGTTGCCTAGACGCAAATGCAACTTCCGCATTAAATATTAAGTAAATGACAATTGATGATTATTTATTCTTAAAATCTATTTAAATGTGTTTCTTTCGTTAAAAAATGTCTATTTAAGAAAATGTGGATGGGGTAGGGAGGTCGCAGGCTACTTTGTTATTATACAAAGGAGGTCGAGACACAAAAGAGGTTGGAAACAACTTTTCTAAGATGTTTTGTGATCTGACAGGCCTTCAAACATTCGTCAGACCTCTACAGATGCATCTACTTTATGGGGGTGTTATTCCTCATTGTAAGGAATATGCGCTGCGTTAAATCAATAATTCCCTCACACAGTTCTTTTTGAAAATTGCACTGAAGTCAATCTCCTAATCAATAACTCCTAGGCCTTCGGCTTTCTTCAATTTCTTTTAGCTAATCAAGCCGTTGTTTCGTCGTTCTTTAAATATTCCTTTAAATGAACTCTGTTTCTTTTCTGAACTCTGTAATGCATAATCCTTTCCCTTATGGGAGGAACCAGTACCTGTGGACTATGTTTCGAACACAGTCTTCATCTATTCGGAATTAGGGAACTTAAGGGTGAAGCCCAAAGTTTAAAGATTATTAGAATGTGTTAGCAAATCAAGCTGTGTATACTTTCATAAGTTCTACACTCATGGTCATTAAAAATGATTCATTTCAACAGCTATGCTTCGTCGACGCAACATATAAAAATAGATGGGAGAGAAATCGTTCAGTCATGTATAAGTTTTTGCACAGTGAAATCCTACACAAAAAAGTTCACCGCTTTTAAATAAAATATTTATTTACTATTAAAAGGTAAGTTACTTGAAATTTAAAATATATAATTAAAAAAACAGACATATATACAACTTGTGCTTTGCACCATACAGTTATTTAATTTTAATTTTCTGTTTCTGAATAAATTGAAAGAAACGGTTATCTCATTATTTATAAAATATTTTATTTTTTAATTTTTACAATTGGGGGCTAAATTATGAAAATT
>JABUQX010061423.1:52500-54868 GCA_015478945.1 Trachelipus rathkii
TCCTGAGTTATGATTCCGCCTCTAATTTGAAATATTTAAAAGGATCATGATATTCAACTCCTACTCCAATGCTGTTATTTGCATTATTTTGGCACCACATTTTTCAGTATTTGTCAAAAGTAATAATTAGATAAAAATAGGTTGGAGATATTAGCTAAATATTGATAAATTATAATTTATCAATATTTAGCTGAATTATTATCATTTTCCAGTATTATGTGATAATTTCATAATGTTTTCAATTATTAAAGCCCATTTCTCGAAATCTTTTAGCTCATTTCCATCTATTTTTCAACTATTTTTGTCCTTTTTTTCAATGACTTTCCTGCATTTTTAAACAATAATCAATTATCACTCCCTTTTAAGGCATTATTAGATATGTTTCAGCAACTTTGATTCATCTTAACTGGTTTACATTTTATTTCAATCTTATTAATAATTTTAAATAGAATGTTTGTGAGATTTAAGTAAATATTATTGTGCCTATAGTAATCAAGATCTTTGTGCAGAAGAAATGGAAGAAGGAAAATAATAAATAAAAAAATTAAAAATAATCTTTAATCGGCATACCTTGAAAACGGAAATTAAAAATAATAAAATTGACAACAAGATTAAAAGAGGAGAAAAAATTAAAATATTAAAAAGTATATAATCATTTTTCAAAATAGTAAAAAAGAAAAATATTAATGACAGTTCAAAATAGGGAAATAAAAATATATAAAAAATAATAATAAAAAAGAAAAGAAACTAAAGAGACAGAAGAGATTCAAAAGTATACATTGCATGTTGCTTAGAAAGTAAAAATGTGCGTGAAAACATGAGAGTTGCCTAATTAGTAGGTTTATGTTTCCTCCAGATATAATAAGTGATTGATTGGTTAAAGTGTTAAAGTGACAGTTTCTAACAGATAGGATGATAAGATCGAATTCTCGTCCGATGAAAAAGCTTTCACGTCCTGATTTTGAAGATGATTTGATAGTTGGTTTATTGTATAATAGATGAACTGTTTATGACGTCATCAGATGTCGTCATAGTCTAATAGGAAAAACTAAGATTTCCTATATGAAAAGAATAGCGCGTGGAAAAGTTATGTTATTGCGACATGAAAAGATTACAACCTGCAAAATAATAAATAGCAGACCAAACACATGTTTGTCTAACATAGACCAAGTGAGCACAGCATGAAAAACGAATTGATGAACTCAGTCAAACGTCATATTCATGGCTTCATAGTGATAAAGGGTTATATTGGCATTGAAATCATATTGAGAAGAAAGTGATACTGTAAGACAAATTTTTTTGGCCATCTTTCAAATGCGTGTTGTTATTTTCAAAGAGCCTGGCGAAAGAGAGCCGTAATATTGATGTTAATGACGTCACATTTAAAGTTCAGTAGAAGTAAAAAAGTATTGTAAAATTAACGTGACCAATTGACGCAATTACCCAAGGCTTTGGAATAAGTAGAGGAAAAATGGGAAGTTTGATGCGGAAGATTGCCAAATGAATAACTATATAGAAGAAAGCTATTGCACAGGCCGTAGAGAGTCGAAGAGGGAGAGTCTGGCTTGAAGTAAAAAATTATATTAAAAAAGTGCAAAAAGCGTGACTGAAATGATTAAAAACAGTAATTATGTTTTAGTAAAAATAGCTATTAAAAATGCTTAACGAAACTGCCTATACAGGGTGAGAGAAATAATTGACATTTTACTATCGCTATGCACTAGTATTATGATTTGTAATAGACCAGCTTGCCTATACATACTCTCTCTCTCTCATCTCTCTCTCTTCTCTCCTCTCTCTCTCTCTCCTCTCTCTCTATCTCTCTCCTCTCTCTCTCTCTCTCATATATATATATAATATTACTATTATTATATAAAATACTACTATATATATATACAATATAATATATATATATATATATATATATATATTATATAATATACAAAATTGTATAATAATATTTAATAATATACTATATATATATATATATATTATAAATATTATATATATATATATATATATATATATAATATATATATATATATATATAATATTTATATTATAATATATATAATATATATATATTTATAAATAATTATATTAATTATATAATATATTTAATTAAATTAAATATTAAATAATAATAATAATATTATAAATATATAATTAATATATATAATAATATAATATAATAATGTAATAATAATAATTATATATTAATAATAATAATAATATTAAAATATAAAAAAAAATATAATAAAATATATAAATTTATAAATAATAAATATAATAAAATAATCATAATAATAAATATACATAAATTAATATAATAAATTAATATTAAATTCAAGTAGATCTCCTTCTCTCT
>JABUQX010061424.1:0-34025 GCA_015478945.1 Trachelipus rathkii
TATATTTATATATATATAGATGGGATATGTGGGGAAAGGTAACTGTGGGTATTATAGGGTAATTAGTTTAAAATTGAGTGTTGTAGGGGAAGATAATATACTGCAGTATATTGGCGAAAGAGGTGTGTCAAATGAGTGAAGAACTAATTTGGTGAAGAATAAGGTGCGTTTAGTAATGATAAAGGAGATGTGTAGATCCAATCTTTACATTGAACCAAAGATTGGGAAAGAGGGAGGAGAAGAATAAATTTGTATTTAGGTTTAGGGTTGCAACAGGCGTACGATAGGATTATTAGGGAAGCTCTATGGCAGGTGTTAGTCATAATTGATGTTGGTGGTAAAGCTTCTGAATGGAATCAAAGTATGCTGGACCGATAGTGAAGCGTGTGTTAAGAATAAATAGTCGAAAGTGATTGGTTTAATTATTAAAAGCAGAGTGAGTCAGGGATGTGTTATGTTTCCTTGGCTTATCAATTTGATATATTTGTATATGGATGGGGTTAGGAAAGAATTAAGAGGTGGGGTGACAGGATGGTGTTTAGAAATGATGGAGAATGGGAAGAGAGTGGAAGGTTCACTGCCAATTATATGCGGATAATTTGTTTTTGTTTGGCGAATCTGGAAGAGACTTTGAGAGGATTGGTTTAGAGAGATTTGGTAGGGTGTGTTAAAAGGAGGGGTTTGAAAGCAGGGTTGCGGGAGTCCGGAGTCGGAGCGGAGTCGGAGTCGCGGAGTCGGGGAGTCGGTAGTGTTTGAAGAGGGTGAGTCGGAGTCCGGTAATTTTGAAGAGGGTGGAGTCGGAGCGGCAGTCGGAGTCGGAGTCGGGAGTCGGGTGTCTTCAAGACGTCGGAGTTGGAGTCGGAGCGGAGTCGCCGGGTAACTTCAAGATAGGGTTGGGCAGTTCGGAAAATTTTTAAACTGACAAAAGTTATAAATTGTGACTCTGTGAATGACTTCAATCCATTTCATGCAAGTTTATTGACTTTCGCACTTCCACATCACAAAATGCAATTTGCAAATTTCGAAGATTTTTAACCAGCACCTTATGTTTCAATTTGGATTATATTCTAATAAATTTCAACCTTCAACTGTATACCAACTTATCTATATTTAAGGAGTACTGAAAGGAACGCAATAAGAAGACCTCCATGGTACGAATGTAGAGAAATTTCCCTCCATTGAAAATGTATATTTATACTAGCTGTTTGTTTATATTGATCCCAATTCTACAGGGTTAAGCCTAAACTGAAGAACAACACAAAAAGCTTAAATCTGCCATTTTGCAATGTGGCCATTTGTCTTATTAAAGGGTGCAGGAAGTTCAAGAAGGAAAAGGCATACATCTAAACACTTTTGTAAGTGATGAAAACTACAACATCTCCGTTACTACCCTTCCTCAAGTCATTCTTCAGAAAGTTCAGAAGATTAGTTATGAAAAGCTTCTAGATATTGAAAAGCTTAGTCGAAAGCGTCGATTACGGTCCAGAAAAAAGGTCAAGTGTCCTTCCTAATCCTTGTTACACAAATATCTCCACTAAACTTTAATAAAATTTCTTTGCTTCACTGAAAGAAGTTTGAAAAATTTTATTGTAACTTCGAAGAGTATCAAGACATTGTACAAGAAGCTGACAATTTTGCTGTTACTGCTCTACTTCCAACGCAAGTTAGCGTGAGAACTTCTTTTTTTCTGCTCTCCTCTTTCTGCTCTTCGCATTATAAATTCAGACCAAAGAGGAAAATAGAAGGAGGACCTGGCAGATGCTATTTCTATTTTAAGAACTAATCATTCAATGAGTATGATAGTTATTAGATGTAAGTTCATGTACTAAGTATTTGTTAGGTAAAAAATATACTATAATATATATATACTTAATATATATATATATATATATTATTATATATATACTATATAGATATATATATATATATATAGTAGATAATTATATATATATATATACTATATATATATATATATATAGGTATAATATATATATATATATATATATAAATATATATATATATTAGATATTATATATAGAATATATATATATATATAATAATATATATATATATATATATATATATATATATATATATATATTAAGTATATGATAATATAGCCTATATATATAGATATATATTTATATATATTAATATATATATTTAATCCGTAGACCCCTTTCCCTAAAAATTATTTAAGTTTCAAAATTTTTTGATGGCTTAGGTCTCTTAATTATAATTTTTTAATAATAATAAAAATATAGTTAATTAAAGCCAAATTAAGAGTATAATGTTTTATTAATTAGAAAATGAGAAAGTGGTTTTTGTAGTTGGTTGAAGATTTTTAGTTGAAGTGGCTGTTGTTCCATATATATATATAATACTATATATATATTATATTATACATATATATAATATATATATAATATATCATATATATATATATATATATATATATTATATATATATAATATATATATATAATATATATATTATATATATTCTTTATGTCTTTCTTTCCTCTCCCAGGAAGGATTCTTCATCCTGTTAGCAGCGCCAAGCATCTTTCTCCAGACGTCCCTCTCCTGCACTATTCCTCTTTCTTTTTAGCCTCTCAATTTGTTAGCGGAAATCTTCCAGGAGAGTCATCACCGATTCCGCCCCATCCTTCTTTCGGTCTTCCCTTTTGGTCTTCTGCCTTCCGGTGTCCCATTCCCATCTTCTTTTCTGCATTCTCTCCTGCTCCATCCTCTAAAGATGTCCCCACCATCTCAATCTCCCCCACATCCATCTTCAGGGTCATCTTCTTCACACCTATATCTTCTCTATATTTGTAAGATCTTATTCTGTTTCTCTTACTCTTTCCAATCATAGGTCTTAATATCCTCATCTCCGCCGCTCTATTCTTACTCTCTCTCTTCTCGTTGTTGTTCATGTTCCGCTCCGTACAGCATTGTGGGAGTCAGTATGCTGGTAATAAATTACTTTAACCTCTATTTGAACTGATTAAGGATATACCGCATTCTATAACTAATCCCATACTTTTCCATCTTCGCGTAATCTTCTTCTCCACTCCTCCCCTTTCCTTGTTGAAAACACCCTCCGAGATAATGTTGCAGGTATTTACCGCCTTCAACTCCTCCTCTCTCACCATCATTCTCCTCCCCTCCTCATTTCCTCCGGTTACTGTTAATAATCTCTGTCTTCTGTATGTTCATCTTCATCCCTGCTTCCTCCAACTCCTCCGCAAACAACTCCACCAACTCTCGTATCGCCTCCTCTCTCGCTCCAAACATGCCAGATATCGTCCGCATATGCCATTTACATTCTTTATCATCCTTTTATCGGAGTCATAGGGAACAGATCACAAGTCTATAAGAATATTTACCACGACAGTTTTTTCTAGTGGACACAATAAGAAATGTAGGAAGACGTGTAATCTTGATTCATTCTTTAATAGTGTTTAAAATTTTTTGAATGGTTTCCCGCAGGAGTTTGTGAGTGTGACTCACTTGCAACATTAAAGAAAGGATTGGATAGGTATTTTGATTGTTTGGGCATCATATAGTATATTCTGACGTAGCCGAAGTGGCGGGTTTTTAGTTTAGTTATTAAAGTAAACCGCAGGTGTTGAAGCTACCAGTATCACAATAACTTATTTAAAGCTTGTATTGTGGCCTAGCATGAAACCTTAGCTAGAGATTTTACTTTTGGTAGTTAGTTGGCGTATATATTATATTGCCGTTTGTTTAGGAAATTGACCATGGCCTTAGGTGTGGTGTAGGTTGTGTTTGTCGCAGGGGCATGTATTTGATAAATATGTTAGTGACTGGGACAGTCTCGATAGTTCCATGTGGCCGTCTAACGGGTTCTTTGTTTCCTTATCTCTAGTCTGAGGTAATTACTACGAACTTTGAGTATTAATATTAACTTTCTTGATTTGGACAACGATAGATGGTGTAAAGGCAATTGAAGAAATGTTTGAAAGGTGTTTAAGCTGTCGATAAATATCCAGCGGCGTTAGATGTTCATCACTTTTCACATTCATGTGTGAAGTACAACTCATTTAAAAACTTTTATGGCACATCGAATGCAACTATATGCTATTAGATGCCAAGGCCGACTACTATTTAAAAAAAAAAAAAAAAAAAAAAAAGATGTTTTCCCAGACACAAAATGGACAAAGCTTCACGAACGAATGGGCGACACAAGGTAGGGTGAAAATTTCGATGATTATTTTAAAATATAAAGAAATTTTTAAAGCACTTGTTGAAGCTTGAAGAGGAGCTTCAATGATTCAAGATAGAAATTAACCTTTTATTAAAACTTAAGATCTTTTCAAGTCTTGAAGCAAAAGCAAATTTGCTATAAGTTAATTTATTTATGTCTTTAACTTTATTCTCGAACACTCTTTCATTATGTATTGCATTGCATTGTCTCCATCATTAGTGAACAGCAACTGCTCTTAATATATTGAAAATGTAGATGTTTGTTTAAAAGGGTTTTCAAGCAAACATCAACGCAACATTTTCAAAATTTGGAAGTTTGCAACAGAACTTCTGCCTTTCTGATAATGAAGAAATTATAAATGCCCTCTGTGAGAATCAATTTAAAATGAAAATTAAAACTCTTTATAGATTACTAACAATGGTTTCCTCATTTCAGTATACGATAATAACATATTTTATATGTGAAATTAATATTCCAAAGTTAATTCTCAAAGTTATTACATTTTCTCGACCTGTACATTAGGATAAATCTCCGTACAGGTTAGTACTTAATATTGTTAAAAATATACTTAGATTAAAAAATTAAAATATAATTTCATAACATTTTAAAAAAAACTTAATAATAATAATATAAATATAAGAATGTGTACTTACCATATTCTTTATATACTTACAGTCCTCACTTAATTCTGTGGTCTCGTTACTAAACGTCCCCAAACATAGGCATGTCTTTATCAGAAAGGCCCCTAACCGACGTTCTTACCGCTAGGGTAAGGCTTTTTATTCAAATTTATATAAAAGTGAAATCTAGAAATAAGTTGATAAATGAAATTAAAATTAATTAATAAAAATCATTCAGAACATAAACCTAACTCTTCTTATATTATATATAATTATAATATTATACTACAGATATATATTTATAAATAGGTACGTGTTTTACCTTATCCCGTTATAGTATAGTTACTGCTTGTGGACGTTGCTGTGTGAAGCTTTAAGCCTCTATCCAATAAACAAAAAAAACTTATAATATTAAATATTAACTTATATTTTATATATACTCTATTCTTTAAAACCGAAATAACTCATAAGATGTACATAGCTTCTGACCCATGATAAAGTCATTTACCTTCTGTGCCACTTATCAAAGGTCTCGTTCACCAATTATCTACCAAATGAAAAACTTAACTTATCTTACTAATAATATGTATATACTATAGTAAATATGTTTATTCACTTCTTACGTTTTTATCTCAATATTAATGAGATCCCTTTTTACAACAATAACCGACTTCTCAAAATGAGTAATTCCTGAACTTGTTTTATTAAAACGAAGCCACCATCCCGAACATTCTTGTCTAAATATAAATTTGATATTTAATCTGTTATAAATTAGTCAAGTCTGTTCTTTCTTCAACTTCAAGTCAAATTCAAAGTTTATTCTTATACGGCCTTACCCCTAAATAACTTATATTAAAATAAACTACTTACCCCTCTAAACTTTAAGTACAATTAGTTTGTACATGATAAGGATCTTCCCCTTTATAAAATTATTTCTAATAAACTATATCCAACTATTTTACACAATTGAGTATTGGAACACATTTCCAAAACGTCAATATATAACCCGTTAGTATCGTATCGTAAGTCACTATTTTAATCTACTTCTACTCGTCTCTCTACTTACTCAATCTCTTAATTCTCTCTCTAATAACACACTATTTTAATATTAATAATTAATTAACTACTATACTAATAAATACATTAACATTAAGATAATTAGTAATACTATACATATATATAATATTATATATATATATTCTAGTTTAAAATATATATGAGATAATATATAATATAAATTAAATTAACTATAATATATATATATTAATATATATATATAATTTAATATCATATAATAATATATATATAAATATTACTAATATATTAATAATTAATTAAATTTACTTAAATACATTGTAGCTGTTAATATATATTAAATAATAATAATTGTGTATATACCATATAATATATATATATTTAATATATTAAATATAATAATTATATAATTAAATATATATATTAATATATATAATATATATATATATAATAATATAGTAATATATTTATATATATATTAATTAAATTATATTATAATTAATATATAACATATTATATATATATAATAAATAAATTATATTAATTAATATAAAATATATATGATATAATGTATGATATTATATGATATTATGTTATTCCTTTGCCATAAGGAAAATAATTAATTATAATATACTATGTATATTATATTGTTTATAGAGTTAATTTAGCTTTGAATGTATATATACTTTTATAACATCTTCATAATTTCAATATTATATAATAATTTACTCCTAGTCAATCTATATTTATTATACTTATATTTTAGTTAAGATTAATACACCTAATATATTTAATAATCAAGCAAATAATAAGGCGTATTATGATGAATCCAGATTAATTATATAAATTTACTTTGCCATTCAACATTATATAATATAAAATATAATAAATATTATATATTAAAATTAATAATAAATAATAATTACAAGCAGTAGGGGTAGTTTCATTATTATACCTACTAATGATGAATTATATATAAACATACTATATATATAATATTATATATATATTTAATATATATATATTATTATATTAGCTAATTTTTATTTGTTACATCTTTATATCTATGAAGATGAGTTTTTAATAATTAAATATATATGAATGTATATAATTTAGAAATTAATATTAAATATAAATATATATTATTATATATTTTAATAATTTGTATAAAAATCAAAGAAGATAATTTAAATTTATAGATTAATATATTCAACGGAATAATTGTGTATGTAACATTTTAAGATAACATTTAAATTTTAAGGAATATTTTACTTATCAATAATTATATATTAATTATTATTTAATTTAATAATATATACTATATAGTAAATTTAGTTTGTATTTAGATTTAATATAATCTTAGTTTTTTATTCGTTAAGAACATTATTGCTGTTAATTATAAAATAATTGAAATTATATAAATACATGGTATTATTTCCTATTAGACGTGAATAATGCTAGTGTGTGTGATTCCTTATTTTAGAATTAATTATTTAGTTTATGTTGAGTCATTTTAGAAAATTAATTGAGGATAGGAATTTTGCATCATTTTCTATATTTTATATTATAAATGTATATTTTTTTTAATCATCATATGATGAAAGCTTATTTATATCGATAGTATATATATTGGATCAATTTGTTACTTTGAATATTTATTCTATATCTAATTTTAGCAAAATATATTATTATTAAGTTGAATGTGTATGAATCAAAAACTGAATTATTTTATAGATTAAAATAATATATTAAGTTATTTATTTATATTATTAGTTTGCATACTTTGTTATAGGTCATTAATTATATTTCATTAAATTATATGTAAATTGGTAGAGGATGTATGCGCAGTGAGATAATGTTCCTGTTTTCTGTACTTAGAATATTTCTGATGTGTGAGCAGGTTAAGTTATAGGTATCATATATAACTATTATTATTTTGGAGTATGATGATGTATCGGACAAGAAAAACTTTTGATGAAGAAATTATTGAAAGTAAATTTATAGTCAAGAGTATCAAATATTTTATTAATGATTAATGGAATTTGTACAATTATGATGTATAATAAATGAGTAATGTATGTTTTGTATTTTTATTTAATTAAAAAGAAAATCTACACTTTGAAAATAAGAGATGTAATTCCATATCGAAAATTCTCCCGTTTGTAAACATTTAACTTCTTTTGTTTCCTGTATTCTTTTCAAAATAACTGATTCCTAGAAAAGCCTCTCTATCTAATTCATCTTTCTTCAAGAGTAGAGAGATCTCTTCTCTCAGACTTCATTGAAGATTAGATAGATAAATATTATATAATATATATTTTATATGTATTATAGAAATATAATAAAATTAAATAATAATATAATATAATATATTATATTATTAAAATATATATATATATATATATATATTAATATATTTATATATTAAAATATTATATATATATAATTTTAAATATATAATTAATATTAATTTATTAAAAATATATATATATAAAAATTACGATTGGATTAACTAACTTATATTCTTTGAACATATTATCATATTAAGTGTTATATATTTATATTTTATATTAACAATAAATTGTCACATTGTAGTAAGGTATATATCATAGTATCTGGGTATATCTCATATTATTATAATATTATCTATAAATTAATATATTTAATATATAATTAATAATTATTATTTTTTTATAAAAAAAATTATAGTAATTATAATATTCTTTTAATATTATAGAAAATAAATATAGACTATTATATATAATAATATTAATATGTATTATTTAATATATAATAATTATATAATAATATATAATATATATTAATATAAATAAATATTTATTATATATTATATATATATATACTTAACAATATATAATTAAAAATTTTTTATAGTAATATATATATATTCATTAATATATATATATATATTTAATATATATATAATAATATATATAATATATATAATTTATTATAGATATATATTATTTATCTATGTTATATTATTAATATTTAAATTATTAAAATAAAATATTAATTAACTATTATATAATATTATTATATTTTCATATATATATAAAATATATATATAATAATTAATATATAAATAATATTTAATATATATATATATTAATTATATATATATATAAATACATATATTAATATATTAATATATAATATCATTATATAATATATATTATTATTTAATATATAAGATATATATAATTAATATATAATAGTTATATAAAGATTATAAATAACTATTTAAATTATAATATTATAATATTATATAATATTAAATATAATATAATAATAATAATTAATAATAATTTAATTATTATAATATTATATTAATATAATATAATGTATATTTATTAATAATATTTTATATATATATATATAATATATTATATATATATATATATATCTATATATATTATAATATATTATTAATATATATATATATTTATAATATAATATATTATAATTTATATTTAAATTTTAAATATAATATTTATTTAAATTCTTGCTAATTATTAAACTGACGTAAACATAAAAATATTAACTTAGAAGAATTTATCAAACACAGTTAAATCCTTAAGAGAATATAAAATACATATTCTGTGAACATCATAAGAAAATATGACATTAAACGTTCAATACATGAGTCAAAATATAGAAACAAATATAATGCTGTCTATGATATACTCCCAAGAAATTATTCGAATTAAATAATAAGAGATATTTAACATAATAGAATAAACTATATAGAACACAATATAGTATAGCTTAAACATATATAAATTTCTGAGAAATCATAAGTGTTGCATTCTAACAAAAAAAATAAAAAAAATTAAAGTAAACTAAATAAATTAATAAATACAATTAAAAAAAAAAATAAAACATTTAAAAAAAATAGAGGTACAAATTATATAGATATGAAGAGTATTAAAGCTTCGTATGCTAAAGTCTATTTCCCTCGCCATCCTCCATGGATAATACAACGATCAGTTCTGAAGAAAGTCTTACCACAATATCCTCTCTCTTACTCCGCAACATTTATATTCTTCTTCCCGCATACGCAATTCGTGATGAAGTTTCCAAATACTTTTCTTTATGAAAACCTTACTAAGCATATATCAAGAAATGGCAAGTTAATCCTCGCTTAATTGTAAATTGAAAATCTAAATTTGCTAGTCTCTCCATTCTATCGCTATAGAAGAAATTCTCACCTGTTCAGTTTCTGAATTGATGATAAGAATACTTGCTAAGCAGAAAGAAGTTTGTCTCTTCCTAGAACTGACCACATGTAGATAAAGAGATTAAATTAACACAAGAAGGACAAAGAAAGTAAAAATAAAGAATAAAAGAGGAGAGAGGACAATTGATGCCATAATATTTAAAATTGAACTAGTAATCAAAATTTGATCGAGCCCAAAAAAATGACAAGATATACAAAGATATGATATCGTACATTAAGATATAATAGCTGTATATCGAATAAATAGATTTAAAGAGTGAATATGAATTTTTCATAAGAGCAAATAATAGTTTCAAAATGCATTTCATAGCATCAAATAAGTTTAGAGATCTACCCGAAATATAAGTAAATAAAGAAACTATTTAACTTGAACATTAGTTTATTCAACATACCTTAATAATTACTCTAAATTTAGTATGCTACAAGAAAATGAGATATAACTATAATAATATAACTAATAATAATAATAAAAATATAAAAATAATACATAATAATGTGAATTAACTAAAAATAATAATAATAAGAGAATTATTATTATATAAGAATAATACATAAAATCTTATCTCAATAGATAAACCTAAAAATAAGACAAAATTTAATTGATTAATTAATTATTTAATAATTATATCTAAGTAATATAAATAATAAGAGAATAATAATAATAAAATAAAAATAATAAAATAATAAAAATAAAAAAATAAATAATATAATAATTAATAATAATAATAACTATAAAAATATTAATAAATAATATAATAATAATATTATAAATAATAATAATATAATAATAAGTTATTAATAAATATATAATAATAATATTATAATAATAAGAATTAATAAATAATAATAATAATTATTAATAATTAGTGTACATATATATTTAATTAAATTTTTATTAAACAATATTAATTTTTTTAATATAATTTTAAAATTAAAAATTAAATATATATTAAAATTTTTAAATTAAAAATAAAATATATAATATGTATTATATATATAATTTCTTATTATTTCATTTAATTAATTATAAATTTATTAAAAATTATTATTTCATTTATAATTAAAATTTTTTTATTATAGCTTATAATTATAATTATATATAATTATAATTATAAATATAATTACATTAAATATCAATTACAATACAATTACAATACAATTACCAATGTACAAAATAATAATAATTAATATAAGAAAAATAATAAAAATAATATAATATATAATTAAAAATATAATTGAATAATAATAATTCTAAAATTGAAACTATAATATTTGAGATTGATACATAGATAATGATAATAATAATATAATGATAAATTTAAAATAGAATAAATAATAATAATAATAATTAATAATAATTAATACATAATAATTATAAATAATAATAATAATAATTATAATAAATAATAATTAATAATAATAATAATATAATAATATATAATAATAAGTTCATATCCAAACACATCCAATTATGATTCCTTTATCATAAACTATATTCTAATCAAATAAAAAGTTTAACATAAAAACCCCTCCAAGCAGACGGTCAAAAAACTCCCACCATGCTACATTAAAAAATAGCTGCATAACCAAATGTATCAAATAATTTTTATATGGAAGACAATAGACTTACACGCAGATATATATAATAAAACTACAAACACATGAAATACACGGAACTAAGAAACACACCCTCAAGAAAAATTCAGCCCTCACTCACATCACAGATTCACGTCAAAATAATCATCAATTAACAAATTAACAATCAATGAACACACTAAAACATACTGATCAACGTATTCAAAAGAATAAAATTATATAGAGACCTCTCATGCATATTCAATTTTCCTTGAACTTCCCGAGCTGCTCGGAAAGAATCACAGATAACACAATACAAAAAATAATTTCATTGTCCAAAATGGTCACCACTACACAAAAGCTTATAGAAACACAAAATCCTACCATATCGAAGAGATATATAAATCCATAAGAATAAGTAACAAGAATTTCAGTGGTTCTCACTTAGCAATATTATTGAAAAGGACCACACAATTGTGTCGAAAATATTGTGTAATCCAGGAATTTAAATGTTTTAATTTATTAAAGTGTTTTTAGTGTAGTGTATTGCCATATGTAACCTTAAGCAACCCAGAGGTATCATACCAACAATATAATATATATAATTCTATATATATATATTAAATATTAAATATTAATATATATTAATATATTATATATTAATATATATATATATATTAATAGTATATCATATATGTATATATTATTATAAATTAAATAATTATATAATATAGTATATATATTATTATTATTATATATATATAAATATATATATATATATATATATATTATTATATAAAATATATAATATAGTTATATATTATATATATATATAATAATATATATATTAATAATATATATATTATATATATTATCATAATTATATATATATTAACCATATTAATAATATATATATAAATAATTTAAGGTGGCTAAAATAATAAATAAAATTTCAAATAAGAATAACACAGCAATTCAGTTAATTACGTTACTTAGCTTTTATACGATGGATAAAACACATTTATTCATGAATGTGAAAAATCAGTTCATGTACCAATTATATATCGTTTACCATCTGACCTTAAGTTACAAAAATGAGTATGAAATTGGATTTCTATGGAGTTAATGATACAAAAATGTTTTGTAACTTTTTTAACTATTCACTACAACATGTCAATGATTAGTAACCATATAGATTCTCACAAATAAATTAATTTAAAACACATTTAATGAATAAAATATTATTTGTTGATATGGTAATAGTTATATTATCCAGTATAGGAATAAATAATTTTTTCTCCAACTCTGAACTCTATTTTTCATAGGAATATCCAAATATTTGTTTCTACCTATTTAATTACTAAATTAGTTATTCAGTACAGAAAAGTCACTTAATTTAAAACATACTTAGATAAATACTTAATATCCTAGAATTTAAAATGGATCTTTTTTGAAGACTCAAATAGTTCATAATTTTCCCTGGAGTCTAAATTTTAGTTTTCTAAATAATCCATCCCTTAATATCATATTGATCGAATACTAACGATAATAGAAAAGTCTTCTAGATAACTAGTTTTATAGCCTTTCCACATTTTATGACCTTGATTAGCTAATATTGTGTCTTATTTAAAGGGTGTTTTAAAATTTAAATTATTTGACTTTCCGATCTTTATGACATTATGCCAATTTAAAATTGATTTCTGAGAATTGTTTTCCCAATTGTTGAATAATTTTGGAGGTCATTTTTTGAAGATAACTTAAGCATTTAAATTATTATTTTTGGCGTTTTAAAAATGTCACAGAACACCTTAATCAATAGGAGGATATTAGTTATTCATATCTTCTTTCAAGATTATTCTTCACTTTCATTAAACCACCTCCACCCTTTACAAATTCAATCTTCACAGAAATTATTTATACATTAGGCTTAAATTCTAGCAATTTATAACAGCTCTTACTCCTAACTTCCTTCTTACATCTAGCATAAATTGCTACTAAAATATTTTCCCATGTGCGAAAATCATTATTTATGTAGCCTAAAATCTCCCATACAATTTATTATCTGAGAAACTTATTGACTCTTATGATCTACGAAATAAGTTTTCCAGCTCCACAATCAGTCAATTTTTTAATTAACCTTTAATGTGGAACTCAAACAATTGTGAAAAATAAACTCAGTTAACTATATATTCTGGCAACACACTTTCAATTCTTTTCTGGAGTTATTCACATAAATGATTGCATAGTAACGTGAAGAATTCTGTAAAAAAGTAAGCCAACCCGAGAAATGTATTTTATTGATCCCAATTTCTAAACTCATGCCAAATTTACATCACTCACAATCAACCAGTAATATTATGCTGCAGCAAAAATGCTGATATGGACATAGTACTGGTTAGTTGATGAAGTAACTTGTCATAAAGTTATCATGATCCTTATATAAAAAAATCCAAATTATCAGATTATTTGCTTATAATTTAACAACTCCCATTCCAAGACACACTGTTATCCCATTTAAGTTTATCAGCCATATTGACCTCTGCAATTATCGGACTATTCGATATGTGCCATGCCAGTTCATGAAAACATGCCCTTCCAATTGGTAGCCAGTATTTAGATAGCAGAAGTACAGATTAACATGTTGTATAATGGCTTTCTAAGAAGAACATCTCTTATAAATTAACTTATTTACCAAGTTAGTTGATAATCAATATTCAAATTTGTTCCATCTGCCTTCACTAGAGATAATCTATTTTCCAATTCCGTACACAAACTACTCTTATATAGATTCATGGCTCGAATACGAATCCTTTTCCGCTATCTGGTGAAAAATGGACACAAAGATAGAAGTCGTCTGAAAAAAATGAATAACTCTTTAATAACAATTTAAGTTTGCAAAGTTGTGAATAGATTTCAAGACAGTAATTAAATTAATACTTATCCTTCAAAAAAAAGAGTACAGGTCTTAAATATTTAAATTTTATTTAACCTGGACTCGTCTGATAAACGTAAATGTCTGTTCCAGTATAATGTAGACGTATGTAGTATTTGCCTAGACAATAGATCCATTTATCTATATATATATTAAATATTCATATATATATTAATATTATAATTATTATTAAGTTATATATATATATATAATATTTAATATTTATATATAATATAAGGTATATATATATTATAGTCATATATGGAATAAATATATAATGCTATAATTTATATTATTAATGTATTTCCATAATCGTAATTTTTATTCGCTTGTTTATTTTAATATAGATCATGATCTGGTTATAAATTTTGCACTTTGGCCGCTATGAGAGACCAACAAACCCTTATTATTGAAATAAACACAAAATCACAATCACCACACATCTAACTATTTCAAGCCTTATGTCCAATAATAAAAATTATTTTAGTTGGACATTATGGTCTACTTAATTATAAATTAGTGGAACAAAGATTCTCCAATAATCAAACAGCTTAAAAAAAAAAAATTAAAAAAAAAAAAAAATTCTTAAGAAAACCTTTTTCCACCTACAAAATTTATATTTGCATTGAGACGGGAATCCCTTATTTTTGTTTATTGTGAAAATATTATTCATTTGATTAAAATGAGGAAGTGAGCTAATAATAATAATATAATAATATAATATAATAATATTAAAATAATAATAAATCATGAATATAAATAATAATAAATAACTTAATAATGATGAAATCAATACCAATACCAATAACAATAAATAATAATCTAATAATTAATAAATAATAAATACATAATAATAATAATAATAATAATAATAATAATAATAATAATAATAATAAATATAAAATAATGGTCTTCCAGTATTGTAGACGATGTCAGTAATTTTGCCCATCACTCTGATTTCAAAAAGTTGCATCTCTTCTTTCCATCGAAAACCGATGCAGTTCTTATTATCAAGAATTCTTCTTTTTATTCCTTTCTTCTCTTACTTAAGTTTATTTCTTTCTCCTTCTAACTTGAGTTCTGAAGTTGTGTTTAGTAGGTATAAATCAGATTAGTTATTTCAACTAAAAATCATGTTTCTGACATAATCGTAAAGTAATCATATAATTAGTTTAAATGTTATATGTTATTAATTATTGTTATTTATTTTTTTTTTTAATTTTAATTTGAAGAAATAAAACTGTAATCTATAATAAACTATATCAATAACGTATTATTTACATATTTATACTTTTAGTTATTTAAGTCCAAGTTAAATCAAGACGATTGAACTCCCATAGCCCTGATCCATTACAAACTTGTGCTCCCCATGAATTGAATACTTCGAGGATTAGACAGTATACGATCAGATCTTACTGATCAGACTACACCACACATGTAACTTTATAGTTATTAATTTCTTTGATTATGAGTGTGTATATTGGTGCATTTAAACCTCACAAGCTCGCTAATATTCTAAGTTTCCCTATTATTTTTATCAACTTAGACCATCTGCAACTACTCAGTCATAATCCAAGTTATGAGAAGTTGCAGGCCATATTCTAATTCTATTAGGAACCTGCGCCGAATGGTTTCTGCCAATGCTGATTCTGAAATGGGAGAGTTTCGTTGATCAGTTTTGTGGTAAGTGTAAGAAACTTGGTTTGACTCTAGTATCGTTTTTATTTCGTTGCACTTTCAATTTCATGAACTTTTCTTTTCTTAATATTTTAATGTCAAGAGGTGTTAAAGAACTTGAGTTTGTATATTACTAGTACAATAACCCCTTCTGTAGTCTTACGTTCTCAGCAGAGAAAAAGTACTCATAAAATATTCAGATTTTCTAGACTCCCTACTTTATGTAAATTTAAAAAAATATTAATTACAAAAAAAAGCATCAAAAAATTATGAACACAATTGCTTGACTAAGGAACTATGATAGATTTATTCTTTACAAAGATATAACAAGCAAACGTTATTATAAATTAAACAATATATTATTTATACTTGTATTAATATATACTTTAAAAAAAACTAAACTTTTTAAATATCTATAATATATTAAAATTAAAATAAGGAGTAGTTTCCAATCTTAAAACGATATTCTAGATCAACCTAATAATCAATGATCAAAATTCTTCCAATTATTTTAGCAATTTCTCTATTTCGCCAGCTGACTGAAATTTATATGGTTTGAAATATGAAAAAATCAAATTGAATCTTCTATAAACTTTGAAGCGTCCAATTTAAATTTAAGAACCTTGTTTTCTATCATAATTCCCCAGAAGTCTTGAAACTTTTTAGGGATTATATTTTATACCTCATACTTTGTAATTCTATGTATTTGGGCGATATGAGGAGTTATGTATACGTTTATTCATAAAAATTTATAGCTCAATTTGCACTAAGCTTCCGAGGTAAAACATTTCGATACTTTATTGGCTCTTCATTAGTTCTCTTTTATTTATAATAAAAAAGCATCATACCATAATATCCTGTCTAAGTATATAGGCTATGTCTTACCTTGGTGGAAACTTTCTATCGGAAATTGGTTTATATCGCATTCCATTAATTAAAAAATTTACCAGAATTCATCATATAATTTAGGTTTGATAATAATTCACTAATAATAATAAAGAGCTCTGAAAAATAATCAAACTATATTAAGTTGTCACATTGCATACCAATATTTTTTTTCAGACATTTTCGCAGTTCAAAAAATACAATTTATTTGGCAAATACAAAGAAAACTTTAGCATTTATTAATAAAATAGTTTTACAATGAGCAAATTTCTGCTATTATATTGATATAAAAGAATCAGTTTTAAGCTACGAATAGATAAAAATTTTTATGAGACATTTTTGATTCGTTAATATAGCATTTTTATATCCTTTGAACTTAAACGGTCAAGGTGGACTGAATCTAAATTGACTCCACCTTATTTTTTTTGTTTTTTTTGTTCATAAATGTGTTTTTACATCAAAAGCCAGGTACTAGGGGTAATCACTGAACTTTATTATGTTTATAAAAACTTCTCCCACCATACATATATTAATTTATCTAAGTAGACTAATATATCTAATTTTTAATATAAAATTATTTTATCTCTTATATAATTATTTATTTTAATATATTTTATATTTTATATATATAATAATAGTATAGTTAATATATATTAAATAATATAATAATATAAATATAAATAAGTAATATATTAAGTCTAATTATATTAGCTATTAATATATGAAGATAGTATGTTTATATATAATATAATTATTATATCAGAAAAGGCGACTCAGCAAAACTTTTGAACACTCGTGCTGCTTTCTCTCATCTCTCTCTCCTCTACTTCTCTCTAGTAAGTAGTAAAAAAACACCATAATAAACGTATAAAACATACATATGAGATTAATATCTTTTATATTATAATTTGAGCGTATGGTATATTATAATATATATTATATATAAATATATATAATATATATTATGAGTTAATTAAGTATACAATTATAAATATATAATAAATAATTATAGATTTATATAATATATTATAGTAATATTATATAATAATATATGATAATATTTATGAAAAAGGTTTAGTTTAAATTAACAACCTTTTGAGTCTTTTCTACTACTTTTCGAGTTCCTGTGAGCTCCAACCTCTAAAAAAGTTAACTTTACTACTTTTAGATAGTAGAATGAAAACTACCACTTATAGTATTCCATACGTTCTTCCTTTAGTATAATATTAATTAAAATTGACATTAGAGGAGTCATATTGTAAACGTTCTGTTGAAAATACTATTTCTACTTTAAATATCCTATAAAAAATTTGCCTTAATATAAAATTTGACTAATACAGAAAACGAAAAGCGGTTTTAATTACAACTTGTGTAGTTGTCATTGCAATTTATATTGTAAAAAAATATTCACTTCTTGAAGATACCATCATTATCCCCAAGCAATAACCTAGTATATATATATATATAATATATATATATA
The DNA here is from genome assembly GCA_015478945.1 of Trachelipus rathkii. Classification (NCBI taxonomy): domain Eukaryota; kingdom Metazoa; phylum Arthropoda; class Malacostraca; order Isopoda; family Trachelipodidae; genus Trachelipus; species Trachelipus rathkii. The sequence goes on from JABUQX010061424.1 coordinate 18,696, forward strand.
TATTATTTTGATATATAATATATATATATATATATATTATCAGCATATAGTATATAAGAATATATTGATTTAGATATTTACTTTAAGAATGATAAAATTAAATTTCGATTGATTTTATATATCTATATATATATATATATATCATAATAATATATATACAGATATAATATATATATATATATATATTAAATATATAATATATATATATATATATATAAGATATTATTTGTAATTTATATGTTATATATATATATATAAATATATATTTATATATATTATATAATACTATATATATATATAAAAATATATATCATCAATACCTTCATATGGATCAACTGAGATGGATGAGCAGGCGGTCATTCCAATCTTCAACTAAAATCATTTTTCACCTACAAATCATGGTTCGATAAATGAAACTGTTTTCCTCGTCCATTCCAAGAGCGGTGACAAGGGACGATTTGGTGAGCAGACATTAGCAGACCAAACAAACACCAAAAAATCCCGAAAAAAAAAAAAAAAGAGAAAAATAAAAAAAAAAAAAAAAAAAAAAAAAAAAAAAAATAAAAAAAAAATAAAAAAAAAAAAAAAAAAAAAAAAAAAGAAAAATAAAAAAAAAAAGAAAAAAAAAAAAAAATAAAAAAAAATAAAAATAAAAAAAATAAAATAAAAAAAAAAAAAATAAAAAAAAAAATAAATATAAAATAAAAAAAAAAAAAAAAAAAAAAAAAAAAAAAAAGAAAAAAAAAAAACAAAAAAAAAAAAAAACAAAATAAGAAGAGAAAATTGGAAAAGAAAATACCTGGAAGCAAGACCAAATAAAGGACAAGAGGACAGATTTGGGAGAGACATTAGAACATTAATGATAAATTTAGACAGTTAGGCTGAAAAAGAACAAAAGTCTTTCTCGATTCTCCAACTGACAAAAATTTCTGGCATCTAGCCAAAAATATCTCAAATACCATCTGTAAATCTGATATTCTCCCTCTTATTCATTCTGACGGCTCTGTTGCTAACACTCCTTCTGAAAAGGCTAATCTCTTTTTTCTTCTTTTTTCCAACTAATTCCACCCTTGAAGATTCCTGCTCCCTTCTTCCTAATCCTTTCCCTCTCAGGTGTCCCATGTCTCTACCTGTCATTACCCATGATCGGGTGCAATGTATTTTGAGTTCAATGAACATCAGGAAAGCCAGCGGCCCGAATGTTTTAAGGGTGTGTGCTTCTGAGTTGGAGTCTTTCATCATTCAACTCTACTCTCTATGCCTTAATACTAATACTTTTCCTCAGTGCTGGAAGTGGGCTTATATATTCAGCCGATCCCGCAAAAGGATAGCCATTCTGATCCTTCCAAATATCATCCCATAGCTCTGACTTGTATTCCGTCTTTGATCTTTGAAACTCTCCTTAATTCTCATTTCCTGGATCATCTGGAATCTCCCTCCATTCTTTCAGATCATCAGTATGGCTCTTGACGCTCGAGGTCAATTGGTGACATACTTTCCTGTCTAACTGATCTATGGTTTTCTACCCTTACGGACTATGGGGAGTCTTGTATGGTGGCACTTGACATGTCAAAGGCTGGAAAACTTTTCTGAATTCATCTTTTTTTTCAAATTTTCAATGGAAAAGAATCAGAATTAAAATCTTTTTCTTTTTTTTTTCTTTTCGATCTTTATTGAACTTTGAAATTTTTTGTTGACTCAGCCGGCGTTTTTGTGCAAGTCTTTCCTTCGTTACAGCTCTCCAAATTGATATTTTATTATCTTTAATTTGATTCGCAACACCGATCCCTCTCTTAACCTGAGTAGATGCGTGAGAGCATTTCACGTACATCTCTACTTTCTCTCGCTTCCAGTCTGGCTATATTCCAACATCCACTTACATAGATGTAATGTGAGAAAAGCAACTCCATTTGACATTCGAGAATTACACAAAATTTCAACAAGCTTATTTGCAACCTCTACCGACAAACTATCGAAACTACAATAATGTCAGACAAATCCAGTTGATGGAAGATTATTTAAAGCTAATCTTGTATGTGCTACAAGAGAAGTACGCGCACTACTAAACGTGATAAGGTTCAAGAACTCTCTCTAGACAAAACTCCTACTGTGCCGCATTTTGCTTCATCGGAGATTCAGCAACTTAAATTGGTGGAGCTGTAGCCAAACACTATTTAACTCTAAATCTCTCCTTTACCGCTTCTCTAACGCTGCCAGAGCGGTAAACAACAAACGTAATATGACGATTCTCGGACTAAAAAATGCCTTGACTGGAGAGCTACTCCCAATAGCAGTAAAACTGTAATTAAAAGTCTTCTCTAAGTGCTATCAAATTATCGCTGCACCTCAAAATACCGTGTCGCCATTAAAGTATACGCTCTGATAGTTGTGTGCGCGCTGGGCCGCTGACAAAATAAAATTTGCCTGTTCCACATATGTCTGCTTCTGTTTTTCCTACTAGCTCTCTGATTTTACTATGCTTATATATTATATAAAGGGTTTCATCCGCTATCTACTTATTGAACTTATAAGAGCACTGTTTCCCATCGATTATGGGTGTGTATCCGGAGTGTACCACTCACGTCTTATGGATTCAGTGAGCCTGGAACTAAGCTAAAGACTATTAAGCTAATTCCCTCATACTTTCTAGACTCATTTATGAACGCTCTTTATTCCTGAGGACGTGGAAAATTGGACACAATTATTCTTGGTTACTCTCACGTTAGATATAATTATGTGTGACTAATTGAGAGACTTCATCAATAGGGCTCGTTCGTATGGATAGTGCCTCCTACTTTTAAGTCAGCTCAATTCATATTTTGTAATTGTAAACGGAACTCTCCTTCTCATATAATTAATCTATTACCTGTTTCACTTGCATGTATCATCATTCTCTATTAAAGGCCACATGTTCTGCACCCACTTAATGCACTCTGCGGGTTATAGGCAAAGGTTTTATGTTGTGGCTCTTTACTGTCTTTTGTTTTTTTTTAAATTTTATTTTTTTTAATTTTCTCCTCCGTTGTAAAAAGGCCCTTCACATTAATTTTCTTTTCACCCCCATATATTAAAAAATAATATACCGGTATATTATATTAATATAAGATATTATCTAGTATAATATATATATACCTAGGTTAATATAGTATAATATATATATATATATATATATATATATCAGTTATATTTACTAATATATATATATATAACGTATTATATATATATACGTGTATTATATATATACGGTATATATATAGTATATATATATTATATACTATACCGTTATATATATATACCGGTATATATATATACCCGGTATTATATATATACCGGTATTAAAAAATCCATACCGTATTATATATATACCGGTATATATATACGGTATATATATACCGGTATATATATACGGTATAGATATATATATATATATATATATATATATTATATATATAATATTTATATAACACAACAACAACAACAACAAACAACAACAACAACAACAACAACCAACAACAAACAAACAACAACAACACACAACAACAACAACAACAACCAACAACAAACCAACAACACACAACACAACAACAACAACAACAACAACAAACACAACACAACAACAACAACAACAACCAACAAACAACAACACAACAACACAACAACAACAACAACAACAACAACCAACAACAAACAACACAACAAACAAACAACAACAACAACAACCAACAACGCAACAACAACAACATAACCAACAACCAACAACAGACGAACAACAACAACAACCAACAACAAACAAACAACATACAACAACAACAACAACAACCCCAAAGACAATAATGAACACACAACAACAACAACCAACAAACAACAACAAACAAAAAACAACGAACTCGAGAAAGACTTCATTAAAAATTAATTAATAATATAATAATTATAAATTCTATAAGGATATAATTAATAATAATAATAATAATAATAATAATAATAATAATAAGTATAATTAATAATAATATATATATATAAAAAATAATCTCATTTATTATTTATATAAATATCTATACTATACTATATGTGAATAAATTAGAAATAAATATATATTTATTCTATTAAGAATAATGACATGAAATTTATATAATCTTTAGAATATATCATCTTAGACACTGAAATTTATAGCAAATCTACTAACCATTGATAGTTAGTAAATTTCTTGTTACGTTATATATAATTATGAAAGATATATTTCTCTCTTGATGTGATCTATTATATATTAATATACATAACATTAGGATGGGTCAATATTCATAAATATAAAGGGATTAAATCAAGGGCCAATCCCAAAGTTCAAATTAAAAAATTGTCAAAATTTAAAGACTTGCTCTTATTATCAAAGATAAACACAATTTTCTTTTAGTTATATGAAAATAGTTTCTTATGTATTTGACTGTCCTGAATCCAAAAATCATATTGAATTTTGTCTGTAATGTCCAGTTTTCCCTTATTTACATGGAAACTTTAAATATTTGGTATTAACAGTTTCCCGTTAATAGTTGCAAAAACGGAACGGTTAATAGATAATATATATGTAGTAAAAATAAAATTAGTTAAAAGTAAACGCTTGGCACTGTTAATTTCATTTGCCTAACATTTTTTTACGTAAGCTTGTTTAATTTTTGTAGCTTTGGTTCGTCGGTTCTTCTATTGTAAAGAAATGAATTTAAATAATAATTATGTCAAGAACTTCAAAACTTTAAAATTAAGAGAAAACCTAGAAAAAAACCAAATAAAGCATTCTAAAATACTAAAAAATTCTTTAAAAAATTAAAATACTTGAATTCATTGTAAAAGAGATTATATTGTAATTTTCGGTGTTCAAATGTAAATGCTAAAATTTTGGGAGAGGATAATAATTGATCTATTATATATTATATATCATATATATATATATTATAATATATATATATATATATATATATATTATATTATATATTATAATTATAATAATAAATATATATATAGTATATACGTATACATATATATATATATATATATATATTATATATGGAATGAAAAATAATCTCTACATATATCTCAATAATAAATGTAATAATTTTTTAATATATATATATATATATACTATATTAATTATATATATTAAATATAACTTAATTAAAATTATATCTTCAATTAAATATAATATACTATATTAGTACTTAATATTAAGTAAAGCTTAATAGTATGAACCGCCGCTCGGTGGCGCCAGGAGGTATGTGAGTCGCCGCCTCTATTAATCCGAATAGAAGGAAGCACAAATTGCTTCCATACCATTGGGAACGCAAGAAACGCCAGAAGGCGAGGAGAAGTGATTGAAAGATACGCAGATCATTATCGATATATCTCTTTTCTGGACTCGCACGACCTATAAAGCAGTTGAGTTATTTAAATTTCAAATTTAGGTTTGTCGAATTTATTATAACTTTGAGGATTTGTTAATAATATCATTTCTCTAATATTATGTTAGGTAGTCAGCATGGCTTTGGTAAGAAACACTCTTCCGTTGATTTTCTTTTCCTTATTTCCCTTCTGAATTCTCAAGTACACTTAATTATATATATATATATGGAAATATATATATTTTATAGTGCAATTGACATAATAATGATCGACATAAATAAACTAGCTAGAAAAAAAATAATTTCAAAATAATAGAATCTATAGAGCGTACCTTGTCATTAGTGTCACTATCTATATTACGTTCATTATTTATATTTGGTGGGTTGACATACCTATGGGTATATATATATTATGATAATATTGGGTGTGTGGGTGGGGGGGTTTTTTTGTGATAGTTTAGTGGAGCTAGTATGGTGGTGTGAGGGTTATAGAGTGGTGGTATGCTGGTTAATGTATGGTGTTATTAGTGGGAATGGTATATTGTAGTATATGATAATAGTATAGGTATTAGGAGTAGGTATATATTAGTTGTGGTTTGGGGGGTTTGGTGTGGGTGTTGTAGTGGGGTTTTAGTATTGTAAGTATGGTGTTGTGGTAGCGGGGTAGTGGTTATATGGTTATGTGGCTTATGATTATTATATTCGTAATATATATATTGGTTCTTTGTTAGATAAGATATTATATAGTTATATGATTATTGTGTGGTTGTAGTTTTATAGTTAGGTTGTGTTGATTGTAGTTGTATTGGTATTATAGTTGTTGGGTGTATTTTTGTGGTTTTAGTATAAGGTATATATACGGTTGATTGATTATATATAATGTATAATATATACATGCTATGAGCTATATATATATAATATATTGATATATTGGTTATGGTATTATAATATATATAGTGTATAGTATATCGGTTACTATGTATATGTAGTGTTATGGATAATTGGTTCAGTATATGTCGTGCATTTAGATTGAGGGTGGGTCTTTTGTGTGAGACTCCTTGCTGGGTGCTTTACAGGCATGACGGCTGAAGGTGGCCTGGCGTCTAAGTAGTCAGGAGGCATGAGCCTAACAAAGTCGGAAGTCAACTTCCGACATTGGGCACAAGCAGGATTTGTTCCGACCATAATCCAAGTAATAAGAAAGAGAAAAAATTTTTGCTCGCGGCATAGACTCGTACCATCGATAGCAGCTTCGCCGTTAGAGCAAGTACAGGAAGTTCTGCCACTATGTCCGATCACCTCCGCCTATAAATATATTATATATTATATATATATAATATATTAGTATATAATATAATAGTATTATATATATATATATATATATATATTAATAATATAATATAACTATATATATAATATATATATATATATACGTGTATATTATCATATATATATATATATATATATAATATATATATTATATATATATATAATAATATATATATATATATATATATATATATATATATTATGATTTTATGTAGTGTGTTATGGTGGTTTATTAGGTGTTATGAGGTAGAGTAGTAGGGTAATAGTGTTGTAGTGATATTTTAGGAGGAAGAATGTGTGTGGGGGATGTTTAGTGTAGTAGTGAGTAGTATGTTGGTGGGGAGGTTAGGTATTGAGTGTGAGTGTGAGGGGGATTGTTAGGGGTGGTTGTATAGTGATGGTGGTTATATTGTGGATATGGGGTTATATTTGTGTGGGTAGGGGATATTTGAAGGTGTATTTGGTGTAGTGTAGTATGAGTTATTACGACTTAGTACCTATATTCCGCCTAAAGTGATTGTTGGATACCGCAGGTCTCCGTCCGTATGAGTAAGTGGGTTTGTGAGAGACTTCTGATCCTATTCCTGCTGGCCGTACGTAGACGAGGATGTGCGTTTCTCACCCAATTATTGTGATGAATAATTTATGGATGAGATGATGATGATAAATGATTAGGGGGAATTTTTAATGAATTAATTTGAGTGAGTAGGTAGGTTAGTATATGGTAGAGTAGTATAAAGATGTATATTATGAGGTATGAAGGTAGGTAGGTGGATATAGTTTGAGTGATAGAGTGGTAGTATGTGTATTGATTAAGGTGTGTGAAGGTTTAGATGTGTATAAGGAGTGAGGTGTTAGTAGTTAGTATATAGTTATTGTAGGATATGTAAAGGTTGAGTAATGAGAGGGGGATAGTAGTATATAGGGTAGTGGGTGTGTAGGGGGTATGAGGGTAGTGGGGTGATTATGTAGTGTAATTAGTGTAGATGTGTGAAATTAGTAATATATCCAAACTACTTAATTAACAGAAAAATAAAAATTTTATCGACGTTTTATGATGTCCATTACAAAAAGAAGGTTGAAAAATAAATGAATCAATAGAGGTGAGTTATAAATAAGAGTTTCTGCTGTCAAAAGTCAATTCCCTGACCCCATTTTCAAAGTACACTTTTGACTTGCGAAGAAATGTATCAGAAGGGACTTGGGGTGTTATATGAGTAGGAAAGACCAAGTTTGGTTTCATGGGTTACTAATTCTTAAAAGTTCCGTTATTATTTATAAAAGCTTCTTTGAAATGATCGGTTTATAATAGAGTGTTTGAGTTAAAATTATTATTAGTTAAGCGTTTTTTTTTGGTTGAGACAATGGTTTTGTAAATTCGTTAGTTATATTTATGGGTGGAAAGTGTGTAATTGGATAACGCTTATGTATATAGGGTCGCGTTTGGGTGAGGTAGGGTTGGGAGGGTGGCTCGACACGGCAGGGGGAGACGACAGCACGCTATATCATCATAAGGCAGCGATCAGCACCACAGTATATAGGGGAGAGTGGAGGTCATATGTGAAGTGTGGGTATTAGGTAGGTATAGGTGGGTTGTATTGATTATGAGGTTATGTTATGTGATTGAGGTAGTGGGGTGTTATTAATAGTGGTGATATTAGTAGAGTATGTAGGTGTTGATTATTAAGTATGTTTAGTTATGATAAGGGTGTGATTAAATGGTGTGGGGAAGTTGGTGGGGGGGGTGATGGAGTGTGTTTGATGTTATGAATTGAGGGGTGATGATGAGTTGAGTGGAATTGGGGTGTTGATTGGATGGTAGGTGTGTGGTATATATAATATATATAATATAAATATTATAAATTATATATTGGTAAATAGTGGTATTTGATTGAGTTAGGATAGGTATTGGATGGTTATTTGAATAGGGGGGGTGGAGTGTAGGTATTTGAGTTGATTCAGGGTGTGTGTGTATTATAGTATATGTGTTGGGGTGGTGGGGAAGTTGGTATTTTTGTATGTTGATAGAGGGGGTGTTTGAGTGGTGTGTAGGTATGTAGGGGGGTGTAGGGATTGGAGTGGGTGATAGGGAATGATGTAGGAGTGGGATTAGGTAGTATAGGGTAGTTGGTGAGATGGGTATTTAGGGTTAGGGTTGTTTGAATAGTGTGGAGGAGGGTGAATGGCGGTGATATGGTGAGTATAGGTAGGGTTTGGTTAGTGATGTTTTGTGGGTTGTATGAAGTATTGGTTATGATACTATGTGGGTTTATGTGTTTTTGGGTATTGGGGGTGTGAGGTGGGGGGGTGTGCTTTTGTGTTGTGGAGTGCTTGTATTTTTAACCTTCTCGGTTGCAGTGTGGGAAGACACAGAATGAGAGAGACTATTCTTAAAATTGAAGATTGGATTGTGCTGTTTTTCAGCTAGTTGTCGGATGGTAGCAGGGAGAGGGGGGGCGAGGTATGTAGAGTGATGTATATTGATAGCGTAAGGGTTAAGTCACAGATAAAGAGGAGGGGATATTTAAAAAATTATAGTATTTCGCTAGCTGTGCGTGCACTGTTGCAGAGTGTGGGTCTCCTGCTTCTGGCCTCTTCATGGGACGTGAATTTTCAGGAAGCGAGTTGTAGGGTAAAGAGGGTATAGGGTGTGGTCCAATTGTTTTCTGTGGGAAGTCTTGTCGCTTCGTCTGTTTCTGCAGACGATGGTGTTGGTGTGGGATTAGGATAGTGATTGGGAGGTGGAGCGATGTGATAGAGTTGAGATGAGTGTGGTGAGTGTGAGGAGATGAAGTTGTTAAGTGCTGTAACTTTAGTTGAGTATGTAGGGATGGCTGGTGTGAGAGTGAGCTGTGATCGATAAGGAGAATAGGATGTGTATGATTGTTAGGTAGTTTCGATTTGTGTGTGTGCTCTTGTTGTCCAGGGTGATTAAAGTCATCTAGAGTGGCGCGGTATAGAATATGGCGTGTTTTGGGGTGTTGGGGTGTGGGGTGGGGGGTGTGGTGGCTGGGTTGGGGGTTGCGTGTAGAGTCAGTACGTAAGATTTTAGGTCACACATTTTATAGGTAAAGGGTATGGTTGTTGGTGATGTTGTGGGAGGGTTTGGTGGTAGTTGGAAGGGATAGTGTGAGGTGTTGAGTGGTTGGGTGGGGGTAAGGGTATTGATGGGTAGGTATAGGGGTAGGTGGTGGTGATTGTAGTAGGGTATGTTGGGGTTAGTGGAGTGATGATGTAGAGGGGATGGTGGTGTTGTGTAGGTGAGGGTTTAGTGTATGTGAGTATGTAGTTATAGATATTTATAGTATTGAGGTATATTAGTGGGGTGTGTTATATTATGGTATGAGAGGTGTAGTAATGTGGTATTAGTATATATATAAATAGATTAGAATATATATATAGTATATATATATATATATAAGTAATATATATATAGTGGGTAAAGGCCTAGATATATATATATAGGTATTAATATATATATAAATAGTATTAGTTAGTATAGTATATATATATATAGGTATTAATAGATATATATTAGAGCTATAAGTTATATATGGATTATATAGGTGGGGATATGTATATGGTTAAGGTGTAAGTATTTATATATAGTAGTAGGGTAGTAGTATATATATATATAAGGTATTGGGGTGTATAGTATTCATAGTAATATATAGGTTAGTATATATTTAGTAGTAAGTGAGTATAGTATTCTATATATAGTTGATATATTTATAGTATAGTAGTATTATATATAGTATTAGTATAAGTTATGTATTAATATATGTAATTAATTTATAGTATATATAGTAGTATATAGTAGTATATATATTAATAGTTTGTAGTAGAAGGTATAGAATATATAATATGTATTATATATATATTATTATAGTAATATTATTAATATGTAATATTAGTATATAATTATGAATATGATGGGTGAGGGTGAGTATGATGTGGGGGTTTAGGATGTATAATATAGATATAGGTATTAGTATTAAGTTGTATATATATGCATACCCGTTAAATAACTGTGTGAATTGAAAGTGATTTGTCGAAAGTAATATAAAATGCTGTGTGAGCTGTAAACTTTTGGAAGACTCGTTAATTTTAATAAATTTTCCTGGATAATAATTATAAAAATGATAAATTAAGTAAGAACAATTTTCACTCATTCGCGAGAGTTATTAAGCAAGTGCTCTCCTCATGGAGAAAGGGGGGAAGTATGCTATTAATAAAATTAAAGTGAAACTCTTTCCTGTCATTATATTTTATTGATAGAAAAGATAATATATATTTCTAAAAGTGATATATCTATATTTTCTATATAATAGTATTGATTAAATTATAGTGTACATCGTTTTATAAGCAATGGGATGTAACATGTCCATAAGAATACATTTTAAGAAATCGCCTCTTGACTATTTTCTATATAATCCCTTGCTCTGCTTACATATATATATTATATTATATATATTATATATATATAACTATAAGGTTATATTAGTATATATAGTATATATATAATATATATTATATAGTATAATATTATATTAATATATTATATATATATAAAATATATATAATATATGATATATATATTTATATATATATATAAATATAATATAAATAATATAGTATATTAATATATATTATATATATATAGTGGTGTGGTGTAAGTTTAATTATATAGTAATAGTATATATAGGGGTATATAGTTATATATTATATATGATATATATATAAGTATTATATTTATATATATCTTAATAATATAATATATTATATATATATATATATATATATATATATATATATATATATAGTATTATATTATATTATTATAATATTATAGTATATATATATATAATATAGATATATAATATATATATTATATATATATGAATTTAAGTATATATTTATATATATATATATAATATAATTATAATATATATTTATATAATTATAGTATATATATATATATTATATATGTATATATTTAATTTATATTATTATATGCGACCCCACACTAGTATGCTTACACTTTTTTTCCGCTTGAGCGGGGTAGTGTACGTAGCAGCTCGCGTACCCACCTAACACCCCCCCTCATTCTCGACCCCCACCTCACCCTCCTCCAAAACCGCCCATCCTATCCCCCGCCACCACCTGCTACCCTGTTCTTCCCCATCCCTCCTCCTTCCAGCAACTCCTTTATTCCATCCATCCCACCTCCCTCTTGGTCTCCCCTTCCTCTGTCCTTTCTATTCCCCCTCCGCCATCCCCATAAACCTCCTAACCCTCTCTGTGTCCTTCATTCTCACCAAGGACTGCCCATACCATTCAGTTAAATTCCTTTCCGCTCTTCCCACAACCATTGTCCTCCCCCACGGTCACATCTTCTCCCTCACTGCACGCCCTAATTCCTCCTAATCCGTCTCCCTTCTACTAACTCCCACAACTCGTGCCTCTCTTGAAATGCTCCCTTCATTGTGTCGTTCCTAAATTACTGGTCCGAACTTCTTCCGTGGACCCTTGGCATTCACCCTCACGTTCGTTAGCACCCGATACAAACAGTGGTCCGGGGCTGTCGACAGTTTTGTGGGTCAAATGTGTTTTTTCAACGACATACTTGAGTCGTTTATACTTTCGTGGTGATAGAGTCTCCCTTCCCCTTGTGGGTGTCCATACTTGCTCTCTTCAGTATCCGACTTGGCAATTGTGTTCGCCTCGTCATGTATCGCTTCTCGGCTACTTTGTCTTAGCTGTTCTTATCTGCCTGTCGCCTGGTCATTCGTGCTCCCTTGGGCCCTTAGCTGTGTCTCCACACTCTCACTGCGCTATAATATGCTAAAAGATTTACTTTCTTTCTAAACTGAGGCATGTGTCCCCCTTCCTTGTTCGTGATTGGGACCTCTTAACCTCCTGTCCTGCTCTCTCTTCTACTTGTTTCGCTCCTCTTTCTCTAAATGGATCATCTAGACATGTGGTTAACGTGTGCTTATCCGAGGATTTATTTTTTGAAGTTGGTGTTGTGCTCTCCCTTGTTTGTTCGTGGGGTGGCGCAGCGATGGTCTCTGGTGGTTCAGAACGGTCCTCGAGCGTTGTCTTAATAAATTATCCGCTTGTCGAACATCCTTCCGCGCTTCTTCGCCACTAGGCCAGTAATCATCGCGCAAACATATCATTTTACTCCCCTTCTGATCATTCCATGTTGTCAATTCCAATCCCCCCTCCCTCACCTCACCATTCCTCTGCAAAAACTCTCCATAAACAAAAATTGAATACCAAAGCGGACATTACACACCCCCTGCCTCAGTCCCTCTCGCAACCTTCCAAAACATCTCACTGCTCCCCTCCTAACACTCTCTAACGACATCTATCTCTAAACTGCTATCTCCCTTAATAAAATGCCCTGAGTCCTTTACCTTAATTTCCCCGCACTCCCATTTGTCCTCCAACACCGCTCCACAATCACCTCGCTCTTCACTTCTTTCTATCATACTGCCTTTCCCCTCTCTAAATATCTAAAAAAACGCCATACACTTTTCCCTTTCCTCTGCAAGTGACTTTTTTCCTCCACTAAAATCTTTTAGTGTGAAACACTTGAATCCACACACCCCTCTTCCCTCCCTAAATCCTCCTTGTTCTCCTCCCATTCTTTCCTTCCTTAGAACCTCTCTCCACTCTCATCAACTCAGTAATTCGCTGATCCATGATGCACTTTCCCTATCCCAACAGCTGTAAAAGAACATTGGACGTATATGGCCTCTGATAGTATGGTTGTTTCTCCTACGTATTTTCCATGGTTCGCTAACTTTGTCGATTGCCCCCTTTTCGCTCCTTCAATATCAGGGGGGAAACCAAACATAGAGCCATTGTGCCTTGCCCAATCCTTGTGCGTTAATCCGGCGAACATGGTCCACTCTCCAATCATTATATTTAATATGTATACGCTTATTGCAGCGGCCAACTCGCTTGCTCACCTGTGCCCGACAGCCACCCGTTCTGTATACGATTTCCATTCTCAACACGCTGAGCTTCAGACTGCGGACGTGTTGTTGCCCTTTTTTTCCTTACGTCAAGGCCTCTAAGGATGGTTCCTTTCCATGCCGAGTGTTGGTTGTTGATCGTCATCTCTCTGCCCCTCTCCCTCCGTCAATCGGACATTCCCGTGCGATCCTCACCTCTCATGTGTGTTGTGGCGAAGAATCTTGGCCTCGCTCGTCTCTGCCACCGTGTTGCAGTTCTGTGTGCATTCGTCAATTTAATCTAGCTAAAATTGAGCTCGCCCCGATTGGGTTGTCCCGGTCTCCTGCACCGCTAGTCGCTTCTCCTCCTATTCCCGTCCTTCCATCTTCGCGTCCCGATTGTGAATCCTCTTGCTTCCTTTCTTCAGATCTGCTCCGGTCCTTCTTCTTTCCTTTTTGTTAATTTCTTGTGTCTTTTTGCTAAATACATTCGTTACTGTTCCTTGTATCCAAAAGTTTTTGGTCGCGGTCATACCTCGGTTGTGCTATGCATGACTGCAGCTTTTGTCCATTGCTTTTGGCCTCTTTCTTCGTTGCGCTGCCTCTTGTCGTGCGAGCCTGCCCTTTGCTTCTCACTGCGTAACCGCTTGGCGTGGGTAGGTTTCCTGCCCAGCTTTGCTCGTTCTTCCGTACTTTCCTCTGAAACCGATTTTTCTTACATAAGCCGCGCGGTTTTTCCTGTTTTCACCTACCGTTCCTTCACCGTCGCTCAAGTATCCACTGTCGATGTGCTCTATTGTGTCGCGTGTGGTGTGTGGGGTGGGTTTTTGATGGGTGTGGTGTGGTGTTGGGTTGGGGGGGGGGTGGTGTGTGGTGGTCTGGGCTGCCTTTTGTTTCCGTTTCTGCTTGCATCCTCTGAGCTCGGCTTTTTTGACTGTGTGTGGGGGCCACATTACTCCTTTCTAGCCGTTTCGGGCGTGGTCCAACTATATGTGCTGTCGCGGTTCGTTGGTTTTTTCCTTAAAAATCTCGTCCACTCCCCTCCACCTCCCCCATTCCCCGTCCCTCTCGACGGTCCTCCATGCCTATCCTCCATACCTCTCCTAAACTCCTCTTACACACTGTCTCCTCCAATTTTTTCCACCTTTATCAACCCTCCACTCTCTCTCCTTTCTTTCTCCCTTTCACTTACTCATTCTCTTCCCACCACCATTAACTGCAACCACCAAATAGTGATTCGATATATAATGTACTCCGCCCCTCTAAATACAAAGAAAACCTTTCACAACAATGCGTTTATCACATCCCATTTACATCACACAATTAATGCCAGTACCTGCCCTCCCACCCGTTATCTCAACTCTTCCATGTGATACTTATTGATTTATCACTTTTTTTTAAAGCTCAGTATTCCCCACACATCATCTATCGTTTCAACAAACCAACCTCTACAGAATCTCTTCCATAAACATTCCTCTCCCTATCCCCAAATGGTCCTATTATCTTCCACCCTCCATACCCAGCTCCTGCATTTAATCTCCCAAATAGACAAATATTATCGTTTACCCACCCCAAAACTTTCGCCAGCACCATTCAACTCGATTCCAAAAATCGTTCTGCTCTCCATCCGTCCCTCGTTTCCATTCACT
>JABUQX010061425.1:0-2500 GCA_015478945.1 Trachelipus rathkii
GTTTTTTAGACATCAAAATCAGTATTAATTCTGACGGCTCATTTATCTACAGGGCATTCATGTCAAACCACTGATAATGTCGTATATGAAATATGGATCCTATTCACCGACTATTTACAAAAAATCTATCGTAAAAACTTTAGTTTACAGAGCATAACCTATGTTCAACTTTGAAAACTTTTGATGAAGAAATTTGCCGCATTAAGTAAAATTTGGTTAACTGTGATCATCCACAATATTCAGTTGATAATTTAATTAATAAAACCATTGCAAAATTATATAATAAAGAAAGTAAAAATAATCAGAAAAATTCGATAAATTTCTTTTTCAAAACTTCTAATGCTATAGACTTCAACAAAGAGGGCCTTCGTAATATTTTGAACTCTCACCTCAAAACTAAAGGACACCTCAAAAATTAAGTCCAGACTATACCAAAGTCCAAAACAACTGCATCTTCCTTTAGCACAAAATGCTTTGACGACAACCATCACTTGTGTACCAATTAACTGCCTGAGTCAGACTGTACGCGACATATATTGGTTACACGACAAATAGATTGTCGGACAGCATATCAACATCCCTACAGTCCCAGCAAAATCTTTGAACATTTCAACACGGCACATGGTCAATCAACTATTAGTAATATTTCGAAACATTTCACAATATTATACGGATCATGTGAAGTCCAGAAACTTAAAATTGTGGAGGCCCTTCTACATTAAGAACACGAAGACCAGACATAATATTAAAAATTAATGTTATTATCTGTCAGACTAATATCATGTTGATTTTAATTATTATATATCAATTTAAGGTTCATTCGCTAACAAGAAACAATCCTCTGAAGATGTCTCAAGTATAGAGACGAAACGCGTCGGGAAATCTAAATAAATATATCTTCTTCTTCTCCTGTAAATTATTTTCTAAGATTATTTTAAGAAAATTAAATTATGTGTAGAAATAAATATTTAGAACATTGGAAATTAAATCAAAAACTTTTATAAAATCAAAGGCTGATGTTGAATTCCTAAATTATATTATTATTATAAATAATAATAAAATATTAGATAATAATAAATAAATAATAATAATAATAATATAATATTAATAATAATAATAATAATAAACCAATTTCTATAAATAATTTTTCACATAATAATAATAACTATTGATGGAAATAATAATTTTAATAAAATAATTATATTAATAAAGAATAATAATATAATATATAATAATAAAATAATAAAAATAATAATAATATAATAATAATAATAATAATAATAATAAATAAATAAAATAATAATAAAATAATAATAATAATAATAATAATAAAATATAATAAAATAATAATAATAATTCATATAATAATAAGTAATAAATAATAAAATAAATAATAATAATAATAATATAATAATAATAATAATAATAATAATAATAATAATAATAGTAATATTAAATAATAATAAAATAATAACAAATATAATAATAAATAATAATAAAATATAAAAATAAATAATAATAATAATAATAATAATAATAATAAAATAATAATAATTAATAATAATAATAATAATAATAATAATAATAATAATAATAAAAATAATAAAAATAATGATAATAATAATAATAATAATAATAATAATAATAATAATAATAATAATAATAATAATAATAATAAAAATAATAATAATAATAATAATAATAATAATAATAATAATAAAATAATAATAATAATAATAACGGGTGGTCTGTAATATTAAAACATAAAGAGGAAGATTTAGAACGCAAAAGTGAGAAGAGTGGATAAACAAAGCCCCAAAATCCTCCCCTCATACCCTTAAGTGTGAGCCCGTCGCAACCAAAATCCACCCTAATAGCTTTACATACGCCTACAGACCCAGACCACAAGTACCAAAATACGTTCATAGTATTTGAGTACTTCTTTGCCCACCTAAAACACGACCATAAATTATCCATTAACTTGCTCCCTAAATCTATACATTTCCTTATTCCACATCATATTTTTCTCTTATAATTTTATAAAAATAACATTATACCCTGATTGCTGAACCCCTACACGCTCATACTTAGCCAAAATTATTTGCACCAGTTACCTGCTTACCAATAACAACTTTCCTACTATATTCAACATTCATCCGTTCCCATTTCATCAAAAGGCAACTAAATTTTAATCTCCGATACTTGTTCCAACTGCCTACTTTTCGAAAGGGTATTTTACGTTTGTAGTACCTTCCCTCTACCCCTTTCATTGCTAATTAATGTATTTATTTTTCGAAAATCCTCCCACCAAACTCTCAAATTTTTCTAAGATTCAACACACAAAACCATATCATTCGTATCCAATAAGCAAGTCACCCTCCCTCTCTTCCATCTCGTCATCTAACTTCCCTTCTCTACCATCTCTGCCGAAATTTTTTATCATCTCAATCCATGGCACAAATTAAATGTTCATAGAGGCATAATACATCCCTGTCTCACT
>JABUQX010061425.1:20000-40000 GCA_015478945.1 Trachelipus rathkii
TATCTATATATTAATTATTTCTAAGAATTTTTCATTACCAATATATTCAAATACATATGTTCACATTCATTTTCAAATTTTGAGTTTCGTTATCAATATCTTTATTGTCTCTAAAACATTTCGTTATCAGTATTTCCAAACTCATGTTCATTTTATTAGTAACATTATCAATATGTGAATTATTTCTAATATGTTTTCAACACCAATTAAGCACAAATAGATTCATATTCATTTTCAATTTTTGAGCTGCCTTATCAATATGCTTATTATCTTTAAGACTCATATTCAATTATTCATTCACATTATATAATTGTGTTATTTCTAAGAAATTTCAACACCAATACAATAAACATCTCTTCGAATGTTTCAGCGATCAATCTTCTGTGCTTAAAATTTGCAGTTACTTTATATATTTGTTACTCCTTGAATATATTAATTCTTTTCTTTATTTATTTAAGGATTCACCAAGAGAAATCGTGCGCAAAGTTTGGAATGATATGGTAAAGGATCAGTTTGAGAAAAGCTCATTTGGCATTCCTCAATTAGATCAAATTCGTCGAATTTTACCCGAAAATATTGTTTTCATGGGATACCAAGATAATTTTATGAGCCATTATTTTAACTGTAGTTATGTCGTTGCTCCAGAAATAGTTTTTAAATTGCCAGCAAGCTGGACTCTTCCACATGGATCTCCTTTTTATCCCGTAATTAAGTATTGGTAAGTTTTCCTTATTTAAATATAGTATTGAATGAAATAAAAGAAAGTTAAGCCTGGTAGATGTTTTCATGCTTTAGTTAAGTACAGGCTACAATCCCGAAGATATTATTGATCATATTATTGGATTAAATGTTAAATTTTGTGTCCCTCCCCCCAAAAAATCATAATTGCCAAACATATATTTAACCAGAGAAATCATTTTAATGACTATGCACCTTTTGTTAATTTTCCATATATAAAGAAAACAAGGGAAGATTGTGCAATGAATCCTGAAATTTGATTTTCATGTTTATGTTTAATTTTTATTTTTAAATTCCTGGAATTCCAGTTGGTGAAAATTATCTCTTATTGACTCCGACTGAAGGTTCTATTAACCTTTTACGTAAATGATATAAATTATATTGAATAACTAAAGCTCCTCTTATATTTTTAACGAAGTTTGGAAAAAGGTTGCCACCAAACTAAATTGAAGTGAAATAAGATTGTTTGGTGAGAATGTCAACCCCTCTCTATTATTATTATTATTATTATTATTATTATTATTATTATTATTATTATTATTATTATTATTATTATTATTATTATTATTATTATTATTATTATTATTATTATTTTATATTATTATAATTATATTATTATATTATTATATTATATTATTAATTATATATTATTATTATTATATATTACTATTATATATTATTATTATTATTATTATTATTATTATTTTACTATTTTATTAATTATTATTTTATATATATAATTTATTAATTATTATTATTATTATTATTATTATTATATTATTATTATTATTATTATATTATATTATGATTATTATTATTATTATTATTATTATTATAACTTTATCCTGTATGCGGCATCTATCTGTAAAGAGCATTCTGTGTGGTGAAAGAATAACCATAAAGTACTTTGTAGTGACAAGTTAAATAAGGAAAAGTATGTAAAGACACTTGCAAAAAAGTCAGTTGAATATGAAGAGTTGAATTTAAACAAATCTGACGCAAAATGAAGATGAGTTTGTAGTAGTTCGAAAGAAATATGCGAGTGTCTTAATGTTTAAGAATAAGAATGTCCAGTTGTGAATGTGGAATGAGGAGTGATGCAAGTCGTAAAAAAGCAAAATAGATGCATTGTTAAATTACTTAAAGTAAAGATGAGTTTTCGAAAGAAATATATAGTATAGATATATATAATATATATATTAATAAATATATAATATATATATATATATATATAATAATAATATATATATATATATATTATATATATATATATATATATAATATATATATATATAGAAAGAAAGAGGGGGAGAAAATTAATACATTTAGAAAAAAGAAGCAAGTGAGCAGTATGAAAAGAGGATGAACGGAGACTTACAAGGAAATATGTAGCTATTCTGGAAGAAAGTACAAAAGGTTAAGAGAGAGATTGATGATTTTCATAGAATAATGATATGGATGATGTTTAGTACTATGAGAAGAACGTGAGAAGAGATGGAAGGAACATTTTGAAAATCTACATAACATTGGAAGTGATGAAGAGGTTATGGTGAATGTGTGTGGGTTTTATTGAGTAAAAAGTAGGTATTTTGTATATGATATAATTAGTAGGGAGTAGCTAATAGATAGAGTGAGATAGTTGAAGAATGGTAAATCAGCAGGTATAGATGGAATTGTGGCAAAGTGGTCAAGAATGTAGGTGAGATTGTGATTGGATAAATAATGATTTCTTGTAACAATGAGTTTGTGGAGGGTGTAGTTTCGGATGACTGGAGGAAACCAGTGATAATTCCTTTGTATAAAGGTAAGGGTGATAAGGGGAACTGTAGTAAATACAGGAAAATTAGTTTATTGAGTGATGTCGGGAAGATATATGCTGGTAGTTTGGTTGAAAAAGCGAGTCAAGTGACTGAGGAGTTGGTAGATATGTTTATCAAACCATTCATTGAACCAAATTAGTGCGAAAATGAGATAGAAGAAAAGAAATTTTATTTAGTTTTAATAGACTTGCAGCAAGCGTATGACAGGATTAATAGGGAAGCTTTGTGACAGATGTGAGTGATATATGGTGTTGGGGTAGGCTTCTAAATGTAATTAAAAGTATATATGTTGATAGTGAAGCGAGTGTAAGAATAAATGGAAAATAGAGTTCATGGTTTAATATTAATAGCCGAGTGAGACAGGGATGTATTATGCCTCTATGGACATTTAATTTGTGCATGGATGAGATGATAAAATAATTTACGGCAGAGATGGTAGAGAAGGACGTTAGACTGACGAGAATGGAAGAGAGTGGAGGGTGACTTGCTTATTGGATACGAATGATATGGTTTTGTGTGTTGAATCTTAAGAAAATTTGAGAAGTTTGGTGGGAGGGGTTTCGAAAATAAATACATGTAAGAGCAAAGATAGTGGTAGAGGAGAAGATTCTAGAAGCGTAAAATCCTGTTGGATTGTAGGCAGTTGGAACAAGTATCGGAGATTAAAATTTAGTTGCCTTTTGGATGAAATGGGAACGGATGATGTTGAATATAGTAGGAAAGTTGTGATTGGTAAGCAGGTATCTGGTGCAAATAACTCTTTGGACTAAGTAATGAGCGTGCTAGGGTTCAGCATCAGGGTATCATGTTACTGTTATTAATTTATAACAGTGAAACTATGATGTGGAATAAGATGTATAGATTTAGGGAGCAGAGTTCAATAGGATAAATCTTATGGTCGTGTTAGGTGGGCAAAGAAGTACTCAAATAAATAATGAACGTATTTTGGTACCTGTGGTCTGGGTCTGTAGCGGTATGTAAAGCTATAGGGTGGATTTTGGTTGCGACGGGCTCACACTTAAGATCTGATGGGAAGATATGGATTGCGGAATTTCACTTCGATTTATCACATTTTTTTGCTTAACTATTCCTCTTTCGTTGCATTATTACACACCCCACCCACAGTTATTATTATTATTATTATTATTATTATTATTATTATTATTATTATTATTATTATTATTATTATTATTATTTGGTGTGTGTGTGTGTGTGTGTATTATTATTATTATTATTATTATTATTATTATTATTATTATTATTATTATTATTATTATTATTTTATTATTATTATTATTATTATTATTATTATTATTATTATTATTATTATTATTATTATTATTATTATTATTATTATTATTATTATTATTATTATTATTATTATTATTATTATTATTACTATTATTATTATTATTATTATTATTATTATTATTATTATTATTATTATTATTATTATTATTATTATTATTATTATTATTATTATTATTATTATTATTATTATTATTATTATTATTATTATTATTATTATTATTATTATTATTATTATTATTATTATTATTTTTATTATTATTATTATTATTATTATTATTACTATTATTACTATTCTTATTATTATTGTTATTGTATTATTATTTTTTTTTTTTATTTTTTTTATTATTATTTTTATTATTATTTTTATTATTATTATTATTATTATTATTATTATTATTATTATTATTATTATTATTATTATTATTATTATTATTATTATTATTATTATTTAGGAATTCAACATCAGCCTTTGATTTTATAAAAGTTTTTGATTTAATTTCCAATGTTCTAAATATTTATTTCTACACATAATTTAATTTCCTTAAAATAATCTTAGAAAATAATTTACAGGAGAAGAAGAAGATATATTTATTTAGATTTCCCGACGCGTTTCGTCTCTATACTTGAGACATCTTCAGAGGATTGTTTCTTGTTAGCGAATGAACCTTAAATTGATATATAATAATTAAATCAAATGATATTAAGTCTGACAGATAATACATTAAATTTTATATTAATGTCTGGTCTTCGTGTTTTAATGTAGAAGGCCTCCGCAATTTTAAGTTTCTGGACTTCACATGATCCGTATAATATTGTGAAATGTTTAGAAATATTACTAATAGTTGATTGACCATGTGCCGTGTTGAAATGTTCAAAGATTTTGCTGGGACTGTAGCGATGTTGATATGCCCTGTCCGACAATCTATTCGTCGTGTAACCAATATATGTCGACGTACAGTCTGACTCAGGGCAGTTAAATTGGTACACAACGTGATGGTTGTCGGTCAAAGCATTTCTTGTGCTAAAGGAAGATGACAGTTGTTTGGACTTATGGTATAGTCTGACTTTAATTTTTGAGGTGTCTTTAGTTTTGAGGTGAGAGTTCAAAATATTACGAAGGCACTTCTCTTCTTTGTTGAAGTCTATAGCATTAGAAGTTTTGAAAAAGAAATTTATCGAATTTTTCTGATTATTTTTACTTTCTTTATTATATAATTTTGCAATGGTTTTATTAATTAAATTATCAACTGAATATTGTGGATGATCACAGTTAACCAAATTTTACTTAATGCGGCAAATTTCTTCATCAAAAGTTTTCCAAGTTGAACATAGGTTGTATGCTCTGTAAACTAAAGTTTTTACGATAGATTCTTTGTAAATAGTCGGTGAATAGGATCCATAGTTCATATACAGACCATTATCAGTGGGTTTGACATGAATGCCTGTAGATAATGAGCCGTCAGAATTAATACTGATTTTGATGTCTAAAAAACAGATAGCATTATTAAGCTAAGTTTCGTATGTAAATTTTAAGCATGACAACTCTTGAATCCTATTGATGAACTGATGTATATGATCTATGTTCCTAAAGATAGTGAGGGTGTCGTCGACATATCTTATGTAAAATACGGGGTTAAAGTTGTTTGTTTCACGAAGGACTTTGTTTTCCAGATTGGACATATGAGTCACAAATGTGGGTCTAGTGGTGAGCCATCGACCTCCATGTCAGTTTGTGAATGCCTGTTTTCTTTAAATTTAAACGGTGTTTGGGTACAACAAATTAATAAAAGGTTCCTCATATGTTGTTCTGATATTTCTGGTGGGGGTAGGTTATTTGAGTGATATACTTCGTTAATTATTATGTCAATCGTTTCAAGAACCGGTACTATTACAGTTAACAATTATGATCATCTTAAAGCTAAACTTAAAACATTTTCTTTTTCGTTTCTTAAAGACCACAATTATGATAACCTCACCAAAGATGATAAGACAGCAATTTCTAGCCTCAAAAATAATAATGACATAGTTATTAAACGCCCAGATAAAGGTGGTGGAGTAGTTATAATGAACAAATCTGATTATGAAAAGAAACTTCAAACTACGCTTAATGATACAACCAAATTTAAAATAACTTCTGATAAAACTAACAATACAACTAAAAATAACATTAACAGAATCGCTTATGAAATAAAAAACAAAAGAATTTCTGACAAAATTAAAAGAACTGGATTTTATAACTTAGGACATATATATGGATTACCCAAAATACACAAAAACTTAGAAAATCCACCTTTGAGACCTGTAATATCTATGTGCGGAACTGTTACACACGAAATTGCCTAATATCTGAACAGCATTATCCGACCATATCTTAATAACTCTTTTATAGTTAAATCAAATAATGAAACATTATGCAAATTATCAAACTTAAAACTTGAAGACGCTAATATATTCGCCTCACTTGATGTAGAGTCTTTGTTCACAAATGTACCGGTTCTTGAAACGATTGACATAATAATTAACGAAGTATATCACTCAAATAACCTACCCCCACCAGAAATATCAGAACAACATATGAGGAACCTTTTATTAATTTATTGTTTAAATTTAAAGAAAAGACATATATCTACAAACTGATGGGTGTCGATGGGCTCACCACTAGGACCTACATTTGCAGACTATATGTCCAATCTGGAAAACAAAGTCCTTCGTGAAACAAATAACTCAACCCCGTATTTTACATAAGATATGTCGACGACACCCTCACTATCTTTAGGAACATAGATCATATACATCAGTTCATCAATAGGATTCAAGAGTTGTCATGCTTAAAATTTACATACGAAACTTAGCTTAATAATGCTATCTGTTTTTTAGACATCAAAATCAGTATTAATTCTGACGGCTCATTATCTACAGGCATTCATGTCAAACCCACTGATAATGGTCTGTATATGAACTATGGATCCTATTCACCGACTATTTACAAAGAATCTATCGACAGCTTTTGATGAAGAAATTTGCCGCATTAAGTAAAATTTGGTTAACTGTGATCATCCACAATATTCAGTTGATAATTTAATTAATAAAACCATTGCAAAATTATATAATAAAGAAAGTAAAAATAATCAGAAAAATTCGATAAATTTCTTCTTCAAAACTTCTAATGCTATAGACTTCAATAAAGAAGAGAAGTACCTTCGTAATATTTTGAACTCTCACCTCAAAACTAAAGACACCTCAAAAATTAAAGTCAGACTATACCATAAGTCCAAACAACTGTCATCTTCCTTTAGCACAAGAAATGCTTTGACCGACAACCATCACGTTGTGTACCAATTTAACTGCCCTGAGTCAGACTGTACGTCGACATATATTGGTTACACGACGAATAGATTGTCGGACAGGGCATATCAACATCGCTACAGTCCCAGCAAAATCTTTGAACATTTCAACACGGCACATGGTCAATCAACTATTAGTAATATTTCGAAACATTTCACAATATTATACGGATCATGTGAAGTCCAGAAACTTAAAATTGTGGAGGCCTTCTACATCAAAACACGCAGACCAGACATTAATATAAAATTTAATGTATTATCTGTCAGACTTAATATCATTTGATTTAATTATTATATATCAATTTAAGGTTCATTCGCTAACAAGAAACAATCCTCTGAAGATGTCTCAAGTATAGAGACGAAACGCGTCGGGAAATCTAAATAAATATATCTTCTTCTTCTTCTCCTGTAAATTATTTTCTAAGATTATTTTAAGAAAATTAAATTATGTGTAGAAATAAATATTTAGAACATTGAAAATAAATCAAAAACTTTTATTATTATTATTATTATTATTATTATTATTATTATTATTATTATTATTATTATTATTATTATTATTATTATTATTATTATTATTATTATTATTATTATTATTATTATTATTATTATTATTATTATTATTATTATTATTAGTAAGGGCTTATTTAAACGATCATGTCTTGTCTACTATTGCTTTGTGTCAGGGGCCCTCAAATTCAATTCATAACTTTTCGTTAAATAGGTGAGAAATGTTTTCATTATAATTACATTATTTTAGTGAGGCAGAGCTTGATGGTATATTTGAGCGAAACGAGAATATCACTTTGACTCAATTTCAAAATTTATTTCAAATAATATTTTGGTAAATGATTTATTACATTCTCTAACGGACAAACTTTTTTTTCAGGCTCATTAAATTATTGGAAGGCGGTATTTTAAATCATCTGAAACTTAAGTATCATACAATGTCAGCATCAGTATGTCTCGAAACGTCAGCCTTTCAAGTTCTTGACTTTGAGCGAATTTCTTCGATTTACTTCGCACTTGCTATAGGAATAATTTTTTCTCTTTTAATTTTTATTTTAGAATGCTTTGCTAAAAACAACTTTTGGAAACATTTGAAATTTTAGAAAGCTTCAAGCCAAATGTTTCTTAACTTATTATTATTATTATTATTATTATTATTATTATTATTATTATTATTATTATTATTATTATTATTATTATTATTATTATTATTATTATTAATTATTATTATTATTATTATTATTATTATTATTATTATTATTATTATTATAATACATATATATATATATATATATATATATTATATAATAATAATATATAATAACAATAAATTTCCTAACCAACATATATATATATATATATATATATATATATATATATATATATATATATATAATATATTACTAATATATATATATATATTTATTTCTGTATATGCTGAATAGATATGTTTAGTAACTAATATATATATATATATATATATATATATATATATATATATATATAAAAAAAATAATATATATATATATATATATATATATATATATATATATATATATATATATATATATATATATATATATATATATATATATATATATATATATATATATATATATATATATATATATATATAATATATGTATATATATATATTTATCTCAAAGTATATATATATATTTAGGTAATAAAAATAATATGTATATATAATAATATATATGTAACAATAATATATATATATATACTAATATGTAATAATATATATATATATATATATATATATGTATATATATATATATATATAAATATATATATATAGTAAGATATATATAAAATGACATGTATGTGACAATGTTTATTTTTAATAACTGTAATAATAATAATATAATATGTAATAATATATATGTATATATAAATAATAATATTAATAACATTAATAATAATAATATATGTATATATATATTCTAACTATATATAATATATAATATATATATAATAATAGTAATATAACTATATATATAAATACTAATAATAATAATATGTTAAAATATAATAATATAATATAATAACAATATATGAAATAATAATAATAATATGTAATTTATATATAATAATAATATATGTATGTATGTATAATAATATATACGCTATATATATATATTTATAATAACAACCAATAACATATATATATATATAACTCTATATATATATATATATATAACTCTTTGTATAATAAACCAATAATAATATATATATATATATATATATATATATTTAAAACTATCACAACATATAAATATATATATATATATATATATATATATATATATATATATATATATATATATATATATATATATATATATATATATATATATATATAAATATATATATATAAGATATAGATATATATCAATATAGAAATATATATACTATATGAACATATATAACGCTATATAAGCTATATATAACCATAAGCTATATAAAACAATAAAGTACATAAATATGTATAACTCTTTATATCTATATATATATATATATATAAGTAGGAGGGCCCTGTTGATGAAATATGAAGGAATCAAATAGGAGATTCTAAAGGTTAAAAGTTAATAAAAATTATTAAATATAAAAGTTATTTAAATAAATTCATGAGCTTTCGTTCCTATGCTGGAACCTCGTTCAGATGAGATTTTTTATAAAATATCTTATTTGATTTCTTATATATATATATATATATATATATATATATATATATATATATATATATATATATATATATATATATATATATATATATATATATATATATATATATATATATATATATTATATATATATATATATGTTATATATACACATAAATTTATTTATATATATATATATATATATATATATATATATATATATATATATATATATATATATATATATATATATATATATATATATATATATATATATGTTAATACTGCCAAACTGCGCAGTTCAATATGTAATGATAAAATAACTCCTTGAGGGATTCTTCACTTACCAGGATTAGATCCCGGACCCTCGCAGACGGAATAGCAAGTGTGTTGACCACTTGACCGCGATGGAAAGCTAAATATACCGACTTTTATAAAACCAAGCAAAGAGAAACTTGTCAATAAAGGAATAGGACTGATATATCAGGTCAGATACCTTTTTCACGCATCCAAGCTCGCACTCCGTCTGCGAGTGGGATATATATTTATATATATATATATATATATATATATATATATATATATATATATATATATATATATGTATATATATAACTATATATATATCTTTAATAATATATGTTGTTTATATATATGTATATATATATATATATATATATATATATATATATATATATATATATATATATATATATATATATATTATATATATATATATATATATACTATATATATATATATATATATATATATATATCTATATATATATATATATATATATATAATATATATATATATATATATATATATATATATATATATATATATATATATATATATATATATATATATATATAAACTATATATATATAATAATAATATATAATATAATAATAATATATATATATATATATATATATATATGTATATATATATATATATAATATATATATATATATGTATATACATATATATATAACAACCATTAACTAACTTTAATAATATGTATATGTATAATAATAATATATATATATATATATATATATATATAATAACATATATATATGAAATAATAATATATATATGTATATATAATAATAATATATATATATATATATATATATATGCTAATAATAATAATAATATGTATATATATTTATATATATATAATAATATATATAATAATAATAATATATATATATATATATATATATATATATATATATAATAATATATAATAATATATATATATATATATAAATATATATATATTTATATATAATAATAATAATAATATATATATATAACATATATATAATATATAACTATAATATATATATATATATGTATATATGGCACTATATATATATATATATAACTATAACTAATATAACTGTATATATATATATATATATACCCAAATAACTTTATTGAAAGCTCCATTTCGAAATACATGTATAGGGGATAACTTATATATATATATATATATATATATATATATATATATATATATATATATATATATATATATATATATATATATATATATATATATATATATATATATATATATATATATATAACAACAAGGAATTATATGAACATCCTGATTATTTTCCTCTTTATTAAATATAACCTTACATAAAAAAATTTATTCTTGTTGGATATATTGGGCATCAGCATTAATTTCTTTGGTACATCTTCTTTTATTCCCTCTATCTTGCCAGATAATTTTGGTAATATTATATTTTCAGAAACAGTCATAGGTGTATGAGCGAAAAACTTTCTTTTTGCTTTTGTCGAGGTTCTAGAGAAAAAATCCTGCAATTGTCCAAATTTTAAAAGACCTTATAAATATACTCAATTTTCTTGTAAATATAACCAGGGCTGCAAATTCTGAATGTCTCTAGAAATAAACCCTTAATTTTATAGGCGTATCATGAATTTATAACCAGCGTAAATTATTGTCTTTGCTTCTTTTCTCTATGAATATTTAAGGTTAGTTCATAATTATGACTTCTAATTAATAAAATATGCAGAAATGGTAGTTGTCTTTCATTTTCATTTTCAAAAGTAAAACTTATGTTTGGGTAACAGTCATTGAGACAGAAAAGTATTCTTTCTTGTGTAAAATGATAATGTGAAACGGTAAACACATTATATCAACTTCTAACCCAAAAATATTATATATTTAAAATATTCGACATAAAAACTTTCAAAATTTTCATATGTATGTTCCTCAGTTGGTGTGTCTGCAAATAAAAATCTCCGTTGAATGAAAAATAAGCTTGGGAAATACACAACTCTATTAACTGTATAAATACTTAAATATTAAATGGAAGTGGAAAATTATGAGATTCCAAATATTCTTTTAGCAATAACTCTGTTAAGTTTACAGGAACATTCGAAAACAAGGATACAGCTTCAAAGCTAATCATATATTTTACTGGCAAATTTATTATTCTCAAATACTGTGATTATGATTTATCTACTGCTGTTTAATTGTACTCAGACAACAAAATATAATTATATTTTTCAGTCGTAACTGCCTAACGACTTAAATATATCTTATATTACTTCTGTGAGTTAGTATATCGCATGCACTTTCAATATCAGATTGTATTGAATTTAGCTGAAATAGCACGAAACATTTTCTACTTTTCTTCATTTTCTTGCTTGTTTTCCTCAATAGCTTCGGAAGATGCTTAATCTTTATAAAGTTAAATTCATCCGCACAAAGCTTTGACTTTAATATCAGTTCTGACGTAATTGCGGAAATTTATTTCTCCTTTCCACCTCCCTCCAACTGCACTTTGCTTAAGATTGAAGCTAATTCTTCTGAAGATTTGATATTCTTCTTTACTCACTAAGGCTTAACACTAGGCTTGGATTTGACTGTAATACTCTCTGGTTATCAAAACATTTTCTTTTCGGTTAGATAACCGCCTTTGTAAACTGTTAGTCTCTAACTTGTCTATTTCATACATTTCTCCTTGAGTAAAGCTCATTCGGAAAAAGTGTAACTTTTCACAACTTCTTAATATCGTGTATAGTTTTAACCTGTTCTTTTTTAAAGTTTATTGTACCTGTCCTTATGGTGATATTTCCGTCTCTCTCGTGTTGGCTTATGCTTTTCGTGAATAGTCTATGAGTCTTCTACAGCTTGAATCAATAGATTCAGTAGTCATATAGATCATGGAAGGTGGTGTGAAGGACTGGTACTCTATGAGTGTCTTCTACAGTGGTGCTTGATATTTTCGAAAGCTTTCGATAGAGTCCTGACAAAATGATTTGTTCTATCCTGTTTTTGATTACAAGAATCTTTAGTCAGAGGGTCAACGTTTATCCATCTAAATATATTCAATAAGGTATTTCCATCATGGGTTTTTGTTTCCATCTTTAATATTTTTTCATCTTTCAGGAATAATATGCTTCAAATTGGCAATTTTTATAAGCTGAGGAGACGGTAAATCTTTAGCCAACTCCAAATCTGAGTCAATATTAAAAATTACCTGCTCCCGATTCGATTCCCGGCTCGGCTCGGCTCCGGCTCCGGCTCCGTAAAAAACTAACGCTTGTGGGAGATATTCTCAATCTGATTAAATTTGCACTTTCACTTTGCAAATATGTAAAATAATTTAATAATAATAAAAAAAAAAGTTTTTTGCTTAGATCCACACAATTTTTTTTAACTGATGCAAGACTCCGACTCCGATATATACCGTATATTATATGATATATATATAATAATATATTATATATATATATATATATATATATATTATATATATATATAATATACATATTCTGTATATATCTCCAAATAATCACAAACATCTAACATATTTCTATATATATAATTAATATAATATATATATATATATAATATATTGGCTAATCGTAGGATTTTTTTTTCGGAGGGGGCTGGAAATTTCTGCTCCCGTTTGGGTACAATCTACAATTCCTATGATAAAATTGATGTTTTAAGGAAAATTGAAGATTCTAAAATATCCTTTAAGAATATTGCATAGAATGTAATGTACTAGAGATAAGTGAGAATGTTTATACGCTAATTATGAAAGATGAAAAAAATCAGCCTTGCATAAATTTGAAATTATTATTGGTAAAGGAATATAGAATATCATAAAATTTATTTGATAATATTTCTGCGTTCTTACAAAATCGTATTGTTGCTGTAATATTACTGTGTTGTAAGAAATGGAGGATAGTAGGCAAACAGCATAATGCATTAGAAAAATAATTTAACTTTTAACTAGACTTTACAATCAAGGCTGAAAACGCCGTGCATTTCCAGATCTCACAAAATGATCGATTGACTTGAATTCGTTGATATGATTTCTAAAGTAAGTAACTAGCTATTGAATTAAAAGTAGAACAAGTCATTCAGACTAACTTTTCATTTGTTGTTTTCCTCAGAAACGTATTTTAACTAATTTCAAGTTTTGAAAAGCTTCTTTAACTGAAACTGTAAGAAACAGGAAGTACACAGTATTTTTCACGTACAATGTTATTATTTGGGAAAAAGTTTTCGGAAGTATTCGTCCTAATCATGGCGAGGGCACTTATGGGTTTTTCTTGAGATCATTTCCACTTTTGTCTCCATAATTCCACTCTCCCAGGAAGACTTCATTGTAAGAACCAATCACTGATGTAGTCTGTAAGAATTTAAATGACGATGAACTTTGTAAATGAAAACGTCACAGTTGGCTGGAATAAGGTACTGAAGAGATGACACGGTGTCCTGGTGAGTTAAAAACCTTTCATCTAGGGAAGAAATCATATTCGTTTAGACATGGTATAACAAACAGTTCAGTCGATAGTACTTTCAGTTTATAGGAAGATAGATTGGGTCTGGACTCTGGAGATCAACTGTTTTATAATGTTGCTTACTTTCGATTTGTTATGCGAGTTAGACATAGCTCCAGCGAAAGATCGATATATTCGTAAAAATCAGGCAATTAGACATTTCTGCTTAAAGGTCAATAGCTTTTTCTTGTGTGGTTTACTTGTTCAATGCATCTAACATTATGTAATGCCTTTTAGTTTGAAGGTATTTTGAAAGGATTGTAGTCAATCCCAAATTTAGCAGTTTCAAACAAGAGCTGAAATGAAGGATGACTTTCTATGCATTAAAAATAATAAACTCTTTTTTGGAGTGTTCACACGGCAATGGACTGGCATTCTTGGTATAAGCATTACCTTAAAAAGTAAGCAGAGCATTTTCATTCTCTTATTCTCACGAATCTTGTTTCCAATTCTTTAATTATTTGATTTAAAACGGAGGTTCGATTTGCACTGGCTCGAAAAGATGTGAATGTCTCTGATATTAATTATACCCATTGCATTTCTTATAGTCTGAACTTTAATGCATCAGAGATTGCACAAATTTATTAAGCATGGATACTCATGAGTGTACATTCTTTTGGGAATAGGAATTTTTTTATAAACAGCTTGGAAACCTCTGAATTCACCTATCATGAATGAGGCTCCATCATAGAGCTAACCTCTCAGAATGACTAAATTGAGCTCGGGCTCCATGAGCTTTTCCTGTGGCACTCTCGCTAAGCCTTGACCAGTGACGTCGTAAACTGCACCAAATGGAAAGAGGGTCTCTGTTATATCGAAAAGCCTTGATTTTTGTAGCATATCTGAGGCGTAATGAAAACTGGTTCACTTGGTATACATAACTTGGGATATTTCATTTGTCACACCAGTAAATCAGTGTCAATTGGGCCATAAAAGACTTACTTATTCTCAGTTTTGATCAGATCAATTGTAGAATGTCACTGATGGTTCTATATCAGAATCAGATCATTCCAAATTGTAAGAAGGTTGACTAAAGGAAATTAATAGATCGTCTGCACTCTGGAAGCTATCACTTGAAAGGCCTAACTCTAATGCACTTGAATGTCTAATTGATTTTTCAAACAATCCTAAAAGTATGTCTAAACGTAGAACTTTTCAAAGCAGTTTTTTCTTGCTTCTTTTTTTTTTTATTTGCCAAAATTCTATACTGATCTTCACTAAGTCACTTTCTTTTGTTCATTGTACATGTAGGATTAGGAACAGTAACATAATCTTTAATAGAGAGATTTCTGCCTAAATACACGCAACCAAAAATAGAACTATTTCTTTCAAATATTTAATGGGATATATAGAAATAAAATTGTTTTCATTTTAATTATTTTTACTGCTGATATAGCATATTTATTTATGATTAAATAATATCTAAAAAGTTTTATATATATATATATATATATATATATATATATATAATATATATATATATATATATATATATATATATATATATATATATATATATATATAATATATCTATATATTATATATAATATTATATATATATATACTATATAATATATATGTTATTATTAATAATTTCTATTAAGCCTTAACTGCTATAAAATTGAAGTTTAATTCTAAGCTGTATAGTATATATATATATATAGTATATAATATATATATTATTATTATATACATATATAATATATATAATATATATATATATATATTATATTTTTATATAATAAATATATATATATCAGTGATTGGCGAAATCCACAACTTTTGGCTTCGAATCCGAATCCGAATCGATGTGTTTGTGTGGAAATGTTCGAATCCAAATCCGAATCTGAATCCAGCCACCTTCGGATTCGAATCGAATCTTGTGTGTGTGAAATTCTACCTCGATCGAATTCCGAAATCACCATAAGTTTTTTTACAAAATTAAAAACACAACAAATATGAATATTCTTTTCAAATTATTATGGGATAACATAAATACCAATTGGTTTTCCCAGTGGGTTTTACCGTTTCACCATTGGGATTTTATATTAAATAATATTATTAATATATTAATATAATTATAGTATTATATTATATATATATATATATATATTATATTATATATATATATATATTACTATATTATAATATAATATATATATATATCTATATATAATTATATTATATTATAAATATTATTATAAATATATATATTAATATATATATATATATATATACTATATAATAAATATATATAATATATATAATATATATATATATTATAATATTATATATATATTTATATATATAATATATATATATAATATATAATATTTATATATATAATAAATATATATATTAATATATATAGTATATATATAATAGTATAGTAATATTTTAGTATTATAGTGAGTATTAAATAATATATATATATATATATATATATATATATAATATATATATATAATATATATATATATATATATATAAATTATATTAATTAATATATATATTATATATATACTATATAATATCTATATATATATGATATATATAATATATAAATATATATATATATAATATATCTTCCCCCCATATATATATATATATGTTTTATTATTAATAATTGTCTAAAGCTTTAACTGTTATAAAATTGAATTTTAATTTTTAATAAGTTTTTTTATAAATTTTTTTTAAAAAAAGTTATTAACTAATTATGCAATTTATTAACTATTTCATTAAGTTCAACATAACATCCTATTAATAAATTAAGTTTAATTCTTTTTAGACAGTATTCTCTATAAGATTTATCAAGAATCTGTGTGTAAAAATGTTCGAATCTAATCGGAATCCAAATACATCACCTTCGGATTCAAATCCGAATCCGAATCCGTGTGTGTAGAAATGTTTCGAATCGAATACAGCCCCTTCAGTAACAAATCCGAATCGCCGGATTCGAATTCTTCACATCGACACACATATATATATAATATGGATGTATGGTTTACTATATATAGTATAATATTATATAATATATTACTATATATATATATAAATATATGATATTATGTATATATATATATATATATATCTACTATATATAATATATAGATATAATATAAATATTTTATAGAGAGAGAGAGAGAGAGAGGTAGAGGCAGAGGTAGAGTAGCGCACCCGCTGCGCTGAAATTACCTCCTATTGGGCGTTTGGTATGTGGGGTTTCCCATCGACATTCAGTCTTAGTGGTTCGCCTTTCTGCTTTTGCGTTCATATTCAAGCACTCTTCCAAAAACATCTTACAGAACACCTTATAGGTTGCCACATCATCTATACACAGCTTAATATCACAGCTCCTCTAAGCCAGATAACTGTTAAGACATCCCAATCCCTTATATCCCTGTGTGTGTTGGGGGGAAAGAGAATTGCCCCAGCGTATGTTTTGCGTATCGTAGAAGGCGTCTAATTGGACTGTGGTAGTTGGGTTGGCCGCCCACTTCGACTTATCTTTTGCCAGGAATGCTAGTGCATGCCTCGGATAACGTATTGATCTCCGTAGGAGACATTATATCTTTCGGCAGAAATGTATGAATCGTATGGGTAAATGGAATATCAGAGGGATAAATGATGAAGAGAAGAGGAGAGAGGTGATGAATGCATTTAGAAAGGGCAAATTTGATTTGCTCACTGTGACTGAAACAAAGATGAAAGAAAACTGTGAAGATGAGTGGTGTGGTGTGAAATGTGTATATGCTGGTATGGAAAGGAATGAGAGGGAGAGAGAAGGAATTACAATTCTGATGAGAGATGAGGTAGATTTTGTTTGTGTGAGTACCATTGATGAGGTCTGAAAAGAGAGATGTTTAGAATTATATAAGGAGGAAAAAAGAATACTAAAAGATGCATACGTTGGAGGAAAAAAGAGGAAAATGAATAGTTTTGAAGGAATATGAATGGGGACTTTCGAGGGAATAAAGCTCTTCTGGAAGGAAGTGCGAAATATTAAGAATGAGAATAAGGGGAATATGCTTAGAATAATGAATGGGGATGGTGCTTTCGTAACTGATGAAATGGATATGAGGAGAGTGTGGAGGAAACACTTCGAAAATCTGCAATATCTTGGCGTATGAAGAGGTATAGTGATTTGTGTGGATTTGAATGGGTTAGCGGGTAATAGTGTATTTTTGGGATCAGGTTCAAGAAGTAAGGGAGGAGGTAATTGGTAGAGGGGTAAGAAGGTTGAAGAATGGTAATCTGCAGGTATAGATTAGAAATTACTGGAGATGATGCAAGAACGGGAGGGAGAGATGTGATTGATTGGATTTGGAAGTTGTTTAACAAAAGGTTTATGGAGGGTATAGTTCAGAGGGATTTGATGAGAGCAGTGATAGTGCCGTTATATAAGGATAAGGGGGATAAGGGTAACTGAAGGAATTATGGGGGAATTAGTTTATTGAGCGTTGTAGGGAAGATATATGGTGGTATTTTAGTCGAAAGAGTGCGTCGATTGACTGAAAGACTGATTTGTGGAACAAGGTGAGTTTAGGAGTGGTAGAGAATGTGTGGATCAAAATCCTTTACATTGAAACAATGATGAAAATGTTGGGGGAAAGAGGATAAATTGTATTAAGTTTTGGTTGCAACCGGCTATATAGATTAATAAGGAATCTCTATGGAAGGTGTTAGTGATATATCGTGTTGGTGGTAGGCTTCTGAATGGAATCAAAAGTATGTGTGACGATAGTGAAGTGTGTATAAGAATAGATGGAGTCGATAGTGCTTGATTTAATATTTATAACGGAGTGAGGCAGGGATGTGTTATGTCTTCTTAGTTATTCAATTTGTATATGGATGGAGTTATGAAGGAATTAGAGGTGGGGGTGCCAGGTTAAGGTGTTAGAATGATGGAGAATGAAATGGAGTGGTGGGTACCCTACATGCGGATGAGTTGGTTTTGCTTGGCGAATCTGAAGAGAGTTTGAGAGGATTTTTAGAGAGATTTGGTAGGGTGTGTAAAAAGAGGCGTTTGAAAGTAAGCGTAGATAAGGGTAAGGTTATGGGTGTGACTTGTGAGCGAGGAAAGTCCTCGGTGTGAAGTTATGTTAGATGGTGAGCAGCTGGAACAAGTGTCTGAGTTTAAATATTTAGGAAATATGTTGGATGAAAAAGGGAACGGATGATGCAGATTGTAAGAGGGAAGTGTTGAAAGACAAGAAGGTGGTGAGCAATTAATCTTGGTGGATGTA
>JABUQX010061426.1:0-20000 GCA_015478945.1 Trachelipus rathkii
TTTGATTATATATCTTGTTGTATCATGCAAACATTAATAACAGATGGAAGATGAATATATTGAAAATTGAAGATTATGATGAGTAATCCAGGTAATGATGAAAGCAAAAACCTGAACCTAATAGCGTCAAGAATATGCTGGCATGTACAAACGTGACCTTATTGCTGCAGAGCTAAATGGTTTATTTCATATTATTTGTTTTTATAGACTTTAGATTAGCTGAATATATATATATATATATATATATATATATATATATATATACTACATAATATATATATAAACTACATATAAGTGATATATACATTTTCTGAAGTCTAATATATAATAATATTAAATTATAACTAAATATCATAGGATACTGAAAATAACTGTACTTTACCAAAATAAAATTTTATTAATTGTTACTGTATATAATTGATTAAAAATATTGTACTTAAAAAGACTCTCGTTCTGCTCCATATTACTTAAAAATAAAAAGGTTTCATAAATAAATAAATTCTTTAAATTAAATGGGAGAAAAATAAATTTTCATAACTTTTATATATATATATATATATAGTAAACTATATATATATATATATATAGTATAATATATATATAAGTATATATACTGTATTTATATTTATATTTATATACGCTAATAATATATATTAACTATATATATATTATATATATTATATATATATACTATAATATTATATAATAATTTATATAGCTATATATAATATAATATATATATATATATATATATAATAGACAAAAAAGAGACGATCTCTTACAAGTCTTCTAGTTATTGGGAAACTACTCTGCGTATTCTGTGAAGAAGAAAGAAAAAAACAACTATTTTTAAAATACGGTATTTTTAGTTGTCCTTATGTTCTTGAAAAATTCCCTTACTTATTCT
This sequence comes from Trachelipus rathkii, assembly GCA_015478945.1. NCBI lineage: Eukaryota > Metazoa > Arthropoda > Malacostraca > Isopoda > Trachelipodidae > Trachelipus > Trachelipus rathkii. The sequence goes on from JABUQX010061426.1 coordinate 908, forward strand.
ACTATTTTAAAAATAAAAATCCTTCGAATATTATAATACACTAAGTAAATTGTTATTTAGCTTTGAGTGATAGAGAAAAATAAAATAAATTTCCTTTAAAATTAATCGTGTAAAAAGTAAATCCTATAAATTCCTATACATAAATCAAAGAAAAAAATTCTTATAAGTTTTTAATTTTGGGAAAGTATGCCATATTCCGTGAATAAAGATAGAACAAAAAACTATATGCTTGAAAAGAGTAAAAATAAAAAACAATTTTTATTACTCTTCATGATGATTTTACCTCGGATTTTTCTACTGCATTAGCAATTCTTTTCATTTCGGCAGTTAGAACTTTAACTGCATTATCAATTGACGCTGCTACTTGATTTCCTGATATACATAGAACTTCAACTGCATTATCTATTGATTCTGCTACTTGATTTCCTGATACACTAACTGCATTGGTCAAGTCCTCAAGTATTTTTTTTTGATCTTCCATGTAGGAATGGAAGTTCGGGTCCCTTTCAACACCCTTAAATTTCTTTCTTTTGGCTTCACCTTTAGGTGAAGCAGAATAACTTCTCCTCTTAACTAGCTTGTCTGAAAAGTTTTTAACTTCAAATGAGGGTCCTGGAATGGCTAATTCTTCATGCTGAATTCTTCCTTCTGGATGAATAGTTTTAATATTTGATTTTCTTTGTATAAACTATACGAGGTTGCTACTGGACGGAGGTTAATTTCCTTTCTTTGATTTCTGATACAATTTGCATATATATATATCATATTATATAATTATACTATATATAGATATATATATATATATATATACCTATGAATTATTATAGATATATATATATATTTTTAATAATAAAAGGACACATAAACTCATATATATATAAATATATACAACCTATTATATATATAAATAAACACCCACACCCACCTCCAACACATAAACCACACCACCCAACCAACAAACAACACCCCAAACAGAACCACATCAACATCAACACAACAACACCACCCAGCACCAACCCAACAACACCTCGCAACCAAACCAAGAATAAACACAACATACAGACCACCTACACACAACCAACACAATACACCATCATAAAACCCCAAAAAACCCCCGCCAACACAACCACAGAACTACACTATAACAGATAATAACTAAAAAACCCCCCTCACCAACACATAACCCCACACCATAACACAAACTCACACAAAACAACACAATATAATACCCCCACCCAAAAACACATCCAACCAATAACACTATACCAATACAGGTGATATATATATATAGGTGAGTGGAGGGGGGTGGGAGGGTAGAGGTGGGGATGGTGGGCAGTGGGTCGTGGCGGAAGGGTGGGTGTGGGGGTGGGAGTCCGGCCTCGACGGGCCTGGGCGACCGAGCTGGGGGTCGCGAGAGCCGGGGGTGCGCCACGAGAGAGCTGCTGTGGAAGCGCGCAGAAGGTGGGCGTGTGGCGCGAATGTGAGCTGCACAACCCTGAAATATGATACTCACGTATATGAGCTGCTGGTGATGTCTCTGTGGTGTGGTGATGTAGGTTGCGAGCGTTATGTGATATGGAGAGCCGGACGAGTGCTGGTTTGGGGTCGTAGATGGTGGGGGGTGGGAGGGGGGGGTGAGGGGGTGGGTGGAGGATGGAGTGTTGATGAGTAGATTGGGTGGGTGGGTGGTGGATGTGCCGTGGGTGGAGGTTGGAGAGGGTCGGTGGTGTGGGGGCTGCGGGGGAGTGTGGGGTGAGTGGGATGAGGAGGAGAGAGTGGAGGAGATGGTGTGGTGTGGAGGAGGTGAGCGCGACGAGCGCGTGGGGGGGAAGGAGGAGGTGGTGAGGAGGGGGGTGGGCGGGGGTAGGGGGGGGGGTGGGGTGGGGGTGGGAGTTAGGAAGCAAATGTGTGAGTGTGTGTGAAGGAGAGGGATACGCGACGGTGTATGCCGCAGACGACAACCCGACGAAACACAACACACCGATTTGAAGACGCAAGCACTGAGAGAAGGCAGGCCGAACGGCGCGGCGTCAGATGGCGGTTGCGCAGCGCCTAAAAACAACAGCAGGAGGCGCACGAGAGACGACAGCCAAAACCACAGGCAAGATACGGAGAAAGACGGCACAACAGCCACCCCAAGAGAAGCGCCCACCAGACCGGTACCGCCGACGCCAGCAACAGACTTCTGATACAGACACACGCACAACGGCAGCAGTCAAACCGACGGAGACAGGCGCCGAAGAACCGCGCGGCCAAAGAGCGGCGCTCGTAGAGAGAAATGGAAAGAAACAGCAGAGAAAAGGAGCGCGCGGCCAGGACGTAAAAAGAGAAAGATGCGGGTTGACGCGCAGAGCGCTCGCTAGACTTGCACTCAAACAAACAATATCGCGCAGCACGCGGCCGCGCGCACAGACGGGACAAACACGCGCTCATAGCGCGGCCGACGGCGCGCGATAAGAACAGAGGCCCACGGACAGAACAGTGCGCAGATGGTCGAGCAAAGTATCCGAAGCCCGACAATATGTCGCGTGAGACGCAAGACAGGTCTGGAGAGGTAGTCCACGCAATCGCCACAAAGCGTGACACACGGCGACCCGCGCGCGCGACTAGTGGGTTCGACGACAGCCATTGTCAAAGAAGCGCAAGAGGGACTTTCTTGCCCCGGGAAGTGGAGAACAAACGGGGTTTTAAAAATTATAATCTTCGGAACGATACTAGCCACACATATCAACAAACACCCCACACAAACAATCATCCCGCGCACCCCATCCCAGACCGTACAAACACCCAACCCACGTTAACATCTATGATTATAACTAACATCCACCTCAACTTCTACGGCCTACAACCATATACAAATCAAAATAACAGCTCACACCCGGGGTAATCGACCCAAACCAACCACCCCAACCAAAACCACCAATCAATAACCCCAATAACCCCCCCAAACGAAAAACAATATATAGTAACACACACCAAAACAACAAAAACGTAATGTCAATATGATACACAAGGTAATAGGATCATGAAGCCCAGCAGAGAACCTTACATTCTATGTCGGAATGGACATTGAGGAATTGATTTGTATTAGAAGCGAGAAGAACATGATGCACAACTCCGGGAAGCGAATGGCGGGACAGTAGTGAGGGAAGGAGGGGCAGTATGGCTAGCTAGGCTTGCCCACAGGGATGAAAACCTTGGGACAATGTTTCATGGATAGTAAAAATAATTAGATAGCACGGAAGCAAAATGTAAGACCAACCATCTCCCAATACACCATTTCCTAAAAACATTGGAAATCTTTAAGTTGATAATACAACAAAGTAGTTATTTATGCAGATAAATTTAGAATTATAAGAAACTCATAATACCATTCCAAATGGATAATAAAATAGCTAATAATAATAATTCATAATAAGGCCATGTCTGCCTTGATCTGCTGTCTGTTTCTGTCTATCCCTGTTTCGTCTAAAAGTGCCAAGTAGATTTCCCCCTTCGTTTTAATGGTTCTTTTTTAGGGAGTAACTTCCGCCTTAAAAGTCTTGTTTAATTTTTCTGTAAGCCACATCCCTCGTCATGAAGTTGCTAAACTTCACATAGTTTTCAGACATTGACGAAAGTAAAAGCGATGTCTTTTTGTCTGTCCATGCAAAACCTGAGAAAATTTACAAGTTTTTTCAATATAAAGATCATAAGGTCTTGTCATTTCTGTTCGTAAATTGCCAAACTTTCATTACGATACATCATCATTCAAATCTACCAATATTCCCTACTACACCCGCTTACAACCAAACGCTCTCACTTCATTCCTTTCAACATGACAACCCATTCTTATAATACTCTTAATTTATTTTCTCATTCCAAGCCTTTCTTTTCATCCAAACATATAGCCTAGATATTTAAACTCCGATTATATCTCCCATGGTTCCCACCTCCAACACAGCCCTTTTACACACTGCAATCACGCTCCTCACTTTCAATAACTCATCACACTTACACTTATATACAAAAAAATACTTACTAAATCAAAAACCCCTCCTTCTACCACCACCACATGAACACATAATCCATTACAAATCCTCTCAAAACAACTTTACATCTCAGATTGCCAATACAAAAAAAAAAAAAATCAATCAGCCCATACCAAGATAAAGCAAAGACAATCTTCACTCCGTCACATCCTCTTAGTCATTCCTTAACATACTCTCCTAGCTACCTCTACCATTTATATACCTGTTCCAATACACCCTCCCATCAAACCAATTAAATAGCAATCGGAGACATAACACAACCCTGTCTTACATCACTATTAAATAATCTTAAACCATTCCTTGTCAACGCCTGTTGCAAGTCTCATTTTAGTCAAATACAACCTCCTCTTCTACTCCATCTTTCTCACTCATTCATGTTTCAGCGAAGCAAATTTTGAGACAAATCCAATCTACTAACCAGTATTTAAAAGAAGCACCTCATTCTTCACCAACTCAAGTCTCAGAACACAAGAAACACAGACTTGAGGGACCATAATTTACAGTTTTCATTTTCATAATATTTAAGACAATTTTTCAATATATATTGGAACGTACAAACAGGTATATTAATGATTCTATAAAGATATAAACAGAACAAGAGTTTATAATATACATTACTATTAAACATCTGGATGAATGCTGACCACTATATACAAACCTGATTTGTGTTTCTGGCTTTTCTTTCTGATCAGATCTAGAAGAAGAAGAGTCTCTTACAGCATTTCTCGAAAGGTGATCCTTGAAGATCTGCCTGGGCCATACACGTAGGACTCTAAAGAAAAAGAATCTGTTACAAAACGAATTGCTTAAAAAACACGCTATTTAAAAACCACCATCTGCTTAAACTTGTAACCTCCTGAATTAAATGGTTGTCTAATCACTATCATTATGCCAGTAACAAATAAGACAGCAATATAATATAAATATTACCATATTTGTTTACTTTGCAGCCACTCACTTATTCTTGAGAAGTGAGCACGGTCAAATACACGATACATTTTGCCAACTACTAGCGACCAAAGGAATAATAATATATATAAATACTATACATAAAAACACCATATAACAATATTAACAATCTAACCTACCACCACCTAACTACCACCTCCCCTAATATACAACAACCCTACATCTAAAACTATACTAAACACCCAAACTACTATATACTAACTATACACTACCTACCTATACCTAACACTAAACATACTAACAACACCTCTCTCAAATAAAACACCAATAAATCCCATACTACTATATATAATATAATACCTATATATCTGGTACTTTTCAACCCTCCTTTATACACACCCTGCCAATATCCATCTACCAATAATTCTCAACTTTCTTCGATTCAATTAAAAAAAAAACAAATCAAATTCAGCATACAGTAAGCAAAGCATCCTTCACTCTCTTCCATTCTCAGTCATTCTAACATCACTCTTCCTACCTACACATCCTACCATTAATTCTATTCACTACCCACCATCCACTAAACAAATATCCAATAGCAACGCGGAACCATCACGAACCTAACCACTGTCCTTACACTCAAACTATGTTAAATATACTTAAAACCAATTCCTGTCAACCGCCTGTTTGCACAGCTCATTGGAATCACAATACAACTCCATACTAATCTCTACAATTTTCTCACTCATTCTGTTTTCAGCGTAAAACATCCTATCTGAGAACATATCCTCTACCAGTATTCTAACGCAAGACATTACTTCTCAACCAATCAAGTCCTCAGACACAACGAAACAGAACTTTAGCCTTAGCTTTCATAACTATTCCTCATAACCCAACTCCTCTAAGACATTATGTTAATTTTTGAGAAGTAAGGTAATGAACTATTATTAAAAGATAGAAACACAACAATGGAGTTTCTAAATCCTCCCATACTTAGCAAATTGAACTGAAAAATGCATGCAATCCTAAACAAACCTGTTCCTAGATAGATTACTGGCTTTTCTTTTATAGTCAGCACTTATAGAAGAAGAGTCTCTATACAGCAATTTTGGAAAGGTGATCCTTGAAGATTTGACTGGCATAAGTAGGATCTAAAAGAAAAAGAATTGTTAAAAACGATGATTAACAAAACGCTTTAAAAAAAACATTTGTTAAATTGATAAAAAGAATATTATTGAGGTTAAATTATACATCTAATGCCGATCACCAAAACAAGAAGCAATATATAATCAATCATACTTTAATGTTTACTTTCCCAAGCCCACTCATAACTATTTCATGGAGCACAGATGTAAGGTAAATACAGACCAATCTTACTTTGCACATACTCAGGCACAAAGGAATCACCAATACTAATAATAATATAACAATAAACCACACTAATAATAACTATAATATACACTCACTATACCCTATAACATATACCATATACACTACTCAATTAATACTATAACTAAACCTAACCTATCAGTATCATATAATAAAAATCATACCATAACACAACTACTCACATACTAACAATACTAACTAATCTAATACTACAACCCATACACCCTACCAATACTAAAAATAAAAATACCCCCAAACACACACCCACACATACTCACACATCCCATAACTACTCATATAAAAGGCAAGTTAATTGTAGTCAAAAAAATTCATATGGTAGAAATAAATAAAATAACAAATCCACACTATATAAATATACATAACCCCTCACATAAATACCAACAATACATAACTAACCCACGTAAAATATACTCAAGGATTTTATCGACGAATCTGGCACCTAACTACTATATATATATATTATATACTATATATTATATACATATATATAAAACACCATACATCACTACTAAAATCTACTCAAACCACCAAAACTACCCATTAACCCCTAAACCATAACTAAATAATCATACCATCAACATAAACAAAACTATAATAATATATATATATAATCTAAGCTACGGCGCGCCCACTAGGTTCACACACCTATACACCTTGAATAGAACACCAAACACAAAAAATATAATAACTCCATATATAATATATATACTATATAATATATATATACGTATATAGATTATATATAATACTATAATATATACTATACTGATATATATATATATATATTATATAATACAATCACAGCAACCCACCACTAATACCCATATACGATATATATATTATGTATATTCATTGGCAGGCTATTAGGGTCAAAAATTAAATATAGATATATTATACTATATATATTATACCCACTAACACACTATATCACTAGTATATATAATAATATATATATATCTCCAATTTCAAATAGAATATATTTAGCTCTAAAATATCCTATACAACATAAAAAACCAACCACCACACTATATTATTATACTATAATAAATTTGAATGCATAGTATATCCTCTTCAATATATATACCTACTATGCATTTTAACAAAGTTGCTCTTTTTCTAAAAGTAATCATCCAAAACAACTTTACAACTCACCACTACCCTCCTAACTATTAACTACAAATCATGTCATATCAAAAATCTAATATATGCAACATAATAACCCAGTCAACTCTCAACTAAATATTCCTTCTTCTTCACTTAACTACATTTGGACACAATAAAAACCACTCCATACCTAACCCTCCATCAGTCAAAGTCATTTGGTGAAGATCGGGACATTTATTTAATTTTTTTCCTGTAAAAGAAAAACAAAATACAATAACAAATTCATCCTTGTTGCTCTACTTTGCACTAGCTCTTGCATATCTAAGTTCTTTGTCATAAAAAATAAGTAACCCAAACATTGCAATGTGTTATGCATAGCATCTTACTAGCGCAACTTCTTGCTTCCAAACACTGGTAAGCCACCTTCAAGTTACTACTTATAATTTTACCCAAATTTTTTCTTGGTCCACAAACTTAAGCCAATCCAAATTCATACCATAAAAGCCTTCATTTTAACAACCTGTATGAAAAACCTTACACTTTTTACTAATAGAATTCATTTGCCACTTATCTGCTCACCCAAGAAATTTATCAAAATTATTTTGAAATTTTTAAATATCCTTCATTATTCCTTACTGATTCATCCAAATCTTTGAATTTAAAAGTTTTATCCCTTTATATATATATACTATATATATATATAATATATATATAATATAATTAATATTATTATATATTATATAATTATATAATATATATATATATAATATATATATATATAGATATATATATATATATATATATACATATATTCCACCAAACTTCTTACATATGCCAATGACATTACCTTACTTTCACAAGACCAGGATGTTCCCACAGTCACTCGACATACCCAAGAATACATCCTCAATTTTGAAAACTGGCTCCATACTAACCGAATGACAGCATCCCCCGAAAATATAAATCATCCTACTACAGATCGACAGCCAATCACTCACCTTAGTATCAATTAAATAACGATACCATCCTGCTTCAATGAAACCAGCCACGAATAAATATTAGGCTTGACATCGAAATCACTTACCTTCTCCCCCACATCAAATATTTAGGAGTTAAGAAAGTCAGTTAAGTTAGTTAAATTTAGTTGTGAGGAAATGATTTTGTGGCAAACTTGTAACATGATTGCTAAAACTTGGGACGAATGAATTTTTTATACACAACTTTACTAGAACTTAACTTTTTCTGAACTTAGAAATTTTTTCAGAAAAAATGTGGAGTCCTGTGCTATATATATTGCCATATACTATAATATATAACTATATATTATAATATAGTATATATATATATTATATTAAATATTATATATAATATTATATATATATATATATATATATATATATATATATATGCTTGTTAAAAGAGCTGATCAGTTTGAATTGAAGACTTTACGTGAAGGCAACTTTCATATACAGAGTTCACAAAGGTGATCAAAATCTGGACTTTTGCATATATATATATTATATATTAATATATATAGTATCTATATATATAATATTTATATATATTTATTATATAATTATATTATCTATATATTAATGTATAGCTATATATATATATATAGCATCAGGCAGGGTGACTTGGACCACTTTAGGTATGATGTTTGTTCCAACTTTTCCTTAAATGCGGAAATGTATTGAAAATTATACTAAAATTTGAACAATCAAAATTTAACAAAATTTTTCTAAGTTGTCAAAGAAATTTTAAGTTCTAGATAAGTTAAGTGTAATGAAATTTGTTTGCTAGCAGCTCTGGATAATTAACGAAGCTTGCCATAAAGAATTTCTTATAAAAATTTATTTAACTAACTTTCTGAACTTAGAAATTTTTTTGAACTTAGAAAATTTTTTCAGAAATATACTCACGTAAATTTAGATTGTTACCTTGGAATTTGTTTTTGAAATTCAAGCCATCGCCTACCTAATACGTTTTTAGGTTGGTAATAATGTAATTCTTAATTAATAAAAGTTTTAATGAAGTCATTCGAGCCTGACCTTGTGAGGGGTGAAGGACCACCATTGGGGGTGAATCGGACATCTGTTAAATTCTTCTTTATGTATACATTCATTTTATATTTTAATTTTTAATTGAATATATATAATGTTTATCATTATTAAAATTAGTAATAAGTAATAAAATGTCAATAATGGATACAATAAAATAGAATTAAATAAGATGGTTCCGATCACCTTCTCCGCTTAAAAATTTACACTTATTTTTGATTGTATTTTTTCTATAATTTCATTTTTTATTTAATTTTTACTTATTAAGTAACTATTTATTATATTTAAATTAATTATACGTAATAAAAATGTCAATAATAATAGCGTAAAATACGACAACATGGTGGTCAGATTCACCGCTTCATGCATTTTACAGCGGGGTGATCGGACAAGTTAGGCGGTGATTTTGCCCTAAATATGCTTGGAAAAATTTTACCTTTGCCAGTATAAAGCAACATACTCGAGGTATCCACTGAAAAATACGAATCCAATCCACAGATTATTTCCCATTTATAACGAAGTTAAAAAACTCACATTTTTAAAAGTGAAATTCTATTGAGGGGCATTTTGTACCCGAATTTATTTATATTCTTTTAAAAATATAAAAAACTCTCTAAGAATACAGATTGATTCTAAATAAAACTTGTAGTACTACCGCGTCGCTATTAAATGAGCGAAATTTTTATTTTTTTTTTTTAATTTAGAGTGACTGAATAACCGCATCTAGAAAAAGCGGGCCGGTCACTGCTCGAGTATATATACTATATTATTATATATATATAATATAATATATATTAATATATATATATATTATATAATTATATATATAATATATATAATATATATTCTATATATATATATTATATATCAGGAGCTGGCTTGCTATAATTTTTTGGATGCGCTGCGCCTGTGCATGGATAGTGGCCTAGCGCTAATATTTTTGTCACATAATGGCCTGCACTTTTTTGCAGGCCGATACCTGTTTGATAAATTTATTTGCAAAGTAAACTTTTAGGGCAATAATAAAAAATTGCTTTTAATAAGTTATAATTTATTTATATATTTTTGTAATTAAAACCCTGTAAACTAATTCTACATACTCTCTTCCTCTCCATTGTCTTGAATGTCCTGTTTCCCCAGTAGATCCAGCAAGAGTTGCGAAGTTCAAATTTTCAGAGCCGATAGTTGCATTTATTTGTAGTTAGATTATATATATATATATATATATATATATATATATATATATTATATATTATATAATATATATATATTATATATTATATATATAATTATATATATATATATATATATATATATATCTACTGGTTTTAAATGATACAAGTTTGCCACACTTCTAAGTTCTAACTTTTAATGGTAAAAAAAATGCTTTGTTCCTGTTCGTAGGCAGCTATAGGCGCAGAGAATTGGCTGTGCGCCTATGCTTAGTCCTCCTTTTCAAAATTGTTGCGCCTATGCCTTTGGCGCCTCTGAATTGATAGTCGCCCGCTCTGATATACCGCTATATATCTATATATATAGTATATATTATATATATATATATATATATTTATATAATAATTATATATATATTATATATATATATTATATATACATAATATATATATTATATATATATATATATATATATCAATAATATATATATATAATTATATATTAATATATATATATAATATATGTGTAATTGTTACCCAGAGGGTTGTCACCGCCTTATTTTTATGAAAATCACAGGACAGTACTCTAAAAAAATAATGAATGAAAAAAAAGTGAAAATGAAAATTGTCGCTCTCTTTAGGAAAAAAAGTTACAGTCTCTCAAACTTTTAAATTTCCCCATAGACTTTCTTATAAGAAAAATTTAGTGGCCTCATGCTCGGTTTTAGGGCCATTCTAGTTCGGTTATTGATAAGATTTGTTAATATACTACTAGATTTTGACTTTAAATGGGGACAATGGGCTAATCCAACCTGACTTAGATTCTCTACACAGTTCTGCCCTGATAGATTAATATTGAAGAAGTCCTATGGATTTTCAACAAATTTGGGCTGTACTTTTTTCCTAAAGAATAGTGACAATATTTCATTTTCACTTTTATTCTTCTTATTTTTTTTTTTTTGAGTATATACTGTGATTTTATAAATATTGGGGGGACCCTCTGGGATAATTATATATAATAATATATAATATATATAATATATTTATATATATATATTTAATATATATTATATATAATATAATATATTATATATATGTATTATTATAAATTATATTTATATATATATATAATATTATTATATATATATATATATATATATATATATAATTACTATAGTATATTAAAAAAATTAACGGGATCATTCAAAGGCCTATCATTATCGGCCGTATTCCTAATACCTGGGTGTGGCCTAATAAAAATACGTACTGAAATCTGCTATTAAAATATCACTGGCTATTAAAATAATATACTCTTGTACTTATATGTATCTAATTTATGAAATGATACGATATATTAGTACACTTAACATAAAAGTTAACTAAAATATTAAAAAACTTTTGACAAGTCATTTCCAACACATGTTTTATAAAAAAGATTTGTTTGTAAACAAACTATTCATCCGCGAGCCCGCCCGTTTGCTAATTCCCGAATTCGAGGATGTAAGAACGGGCGCCTGTCTGTGACGTTTACATGACGTAGAAAGTGCAAACGGGCTCTGGAAACGATGCATGTGAGCCTGAGTGCCCGTACCGGGCTGCGTCGGGCTTCCACGAACCCTGCAAAAACTTTCTCGAAGAGATTCAAATAAAAAAAAAATGAGCAGGAACAAAACGCGTTTTCATCGTCATTCTTATAGGGCGCCTTTGAAAGACCACACAAAGGCGGCAAGGCCCAAGACACGAGATTTCATTGCTTCACCGAAAGTGTAAATTGTGCTTATTATTTTGATAACGCATTTTATATTTTTTGATATTATTATTATTATTTTATATTATTATTATTTTATTATTATATTATTATTATTATTTTAAATGATATTATTATTATTATTATTTAAAGAGTTCTTATTTGAATATTTTACTAAAAAGAGGTGATTCGTTCTTATTTGAATATTTTACTAAAAAATTAATGATGATGATAGCTGTCAGGATTGCAGCTTTATATGTATCAAGCCGTGTTTTATTTATTTATATTGTGCTTTTGTATGCGTGCAGGGCAAGCGAAAATTACTGGCTGGTAGTTTTATAAAAGTGACGAATTTCATAAGCCGGGCCACACACGCACAACAACCTAACAAACACACACACACACACACAAACCCACACACACCCAGAATACACCACACCTACACACACGGACAACACACTACACACAAACATCTATATATTATATATATATATATATATATTATATTTATATATTTATATAATATATAATATTATATATATCTATATAGTAAATATATATATAGTATATAATATATATAAATATATATATATATTATATATTATTATATTAATATTATATATATATTATATAATATATATATAGTAATATATATATAGTTATATATATAATAACTATATATTATATATATATATTAATATACTATATATATATATATAATATATAATATATTTTATATTTATAATATATATTAATAATATATATATATATTATACTAATATATATAATACTATTATTATATAGCTTCCTGTTTTCACAACTGGCACAATATTTTTGGGTTTAGGACGATGTCTTTCGATTTTAATGTTTAAAGTGAATTTTTTTGCATATTTGCAGGGTTTCAAAAGTAGGTTAGGCTATGGTTAAGTTTATGTAAAGGTTAATGTTAGTTTGGTTAGATTAGTGTTACCCAAAAGATACAAAAAAAATATAATATTATATATTATTATATAATTAATATATTATATATATATATATATATATATATATATATATACTATAATATATATATATATTATACTAAATAATATATAGTATATATTATATTTATATATATATATATATATATATAGTATATATATTATATATATATATATATATACATATATATTATTATATATATCTATATATATATATATATTGTGTGGGTATGTGTGTGGAGAGCAATGCTGTTATTTTCTATAATATTTCTCTCTTATACAAGGAAGTGTTGAGCGACGGACTGTTTAAAATGCCCAGAAATCTTTCCCCGAAAGAAGGATATAAGGGCAGTCTTTTTGGTGGCCGGGATGTCTCCTTTCACCACTCAGTAATATGGGAAATTCACAATTTTGTATGTGTGTGCAATTCTATATAGTATATTATTATTATTATGATATAATATATATATATATAATATAATATATATATTAATATATTATAATATATATTATATATATATATATATATATATATATATATATAATATATGATTATATATTTAATGTGTGTGTGTGCAATTATATATATATATATATATATATAATTTATAGTATTATATATATATATATTATATATATTATGATATATTATTTTAAATAAAAAATATATATATAATAAGAAAACTATAGTATATATTATAATTGTGTGTGCATATATATATATATATATTATTATATATAATATATATAGTATATAATCTATATATATATTATTAGTATATATATTATATATAATATATTATTATATAGTAATATATATTCTAATACTTACAGTTTCATGCGATCAGTTGAATTTTGTGTGTTTTAATTTTTTTTTCATGATTTTATCATATGATACTGGAAATAATTTGATACGCAGATAGGAGGATCAAAATATGTTAATAATAGTAAAAAGGCAAGTTGTTTAATAAATATGTAATACTTTTTAAGCATCGTACGTTTTAGCTACCGGGAAGCGAGAAGCTCCGTAATAGTTTCTGAAATGCCAAAAATTTATATATCAAAAATACTAACAAGAAAACAAGTTATAGGCAGTAGATCCTCTAGATTAGGATAAGGATTAATTGCAATCGTCCATCAATTTATAGATGTTTTTTTTTCTTACCTGCATGTCGATCTATATAGGTTAGATTTTGGTTAGCATCCTAGTTCAGGTATGATAAGTTTGTTACGTTACAAAAATCATATTACTGTATAAGTTAACTGAAGGAGATCAATGTTTATCTCAGAAAATTATTTTTTTACTCTTCTTAAATTCTTTCACGTTTTTAGCACTACATTTTTTTCTTTCATGCTAAAATGAAAGCATTTATGCTTACTTTTATTTTAATTTTTAATATTTTAAATTTCCCATTTTCTTCTCAGATTTATATTTACGCTAAATTAATTGCTAGTAATCATATACTAACAATATATGATGAAATTTAAAAAAAAAAAAAAAAATGACTACAGTGCAGACATGAAACTTATAAGGTCATATATATATATATGATCTAATATATATTATATATATATAATATATTAATATAAATATATATTATATATATATATTATATTATATATACTATATATATATATTATATATAATATATATTTATATATATATATATAATATCTATAAGTATATTAATATATATTTATATATATATATCTAATATATATATATATATATAATATATATATTATTATATATATATATTATATATATATATATGATTATATATATATTATACATATTTATATATATAGTATATATATTATATATATAAGTATATAATATATTATTATATAATATATATCTATATATAATATAGTATATAGTAGTATATATTTATATATATTATATAATATATATATATATATATATATTATTTATATAAATATATATAATATATATATATATATATATATTATATAATAATATATATTATATATATATACTATATATATACTATATATAATATATATTATATTTATATATATATATATATATATATATATAATATTATATATATTATATATATATATATATAATATATATATATATATTTTATATTATATATATATATATATATATAATAATATTTATATATATATAGATATATATATATATATATATATGTCGTTTTTACGTTCTTGATTAAATATTAGTTTTTTACGGATAATATCTGGGAATTATTCCACCCACATAAAATATGTTTGCATGTTTTGTTAATTTCCCCAAAAAAGTTTTAATTTAAATTTTTAAAATGTTAAACCTAAACCCTACGAGTAATTCACTAAACTGAGTATTAGTGCGGGGAGAAGGTGCAATGTTGCAGGTGCAGCGCAGTGACGGCGGGAGAGTATATGGGTGGGGAACCGCAGCCAAACGTTCACCGCAAACCGGAAGTGCAACGCGATGTTACAAATGTTGCAAAGCAACAATTTGCAACATTTGGTTTTTCATGGACGTTTGATACGTCAAAGTAAAGGTTATTAAGGTCGGTTAGACCGTAATTGAAATCAGTCTGGAAGACCGTTTCTGAGTTATTAACCTGTTTTAGGGGCTTAAACCCTCAAAAGTGGGGTTTTTGGTTCTAGAAGGTTTCAAAGTGGATCGGTAGAGTCATTTTTTGATGGTTCATCGATTTATCGAGGTTCTTTTACCCTTAAATCGATTTTTAGGTGTCTGGGTTGGTTTAATACATTGACAAACAGGTAATCGAAAGAAAATTAATTAACTATGAATTAGACATTCGATCTAATGGTGTAGTCAGCATCGAATTTAGAACCGCAGCTAAAGTGACGAGCTCCAGACTGTCTCAGTTGTTTAGATCTAGCATGACATATCCTATATCATCACAGAATATACCCGAGACAGGTGTCTACCTCCTATATAATGAATGCTGGTGAATCAGATTCTGATGGTTTATAATTGGATCGATCATCCTAGTATGATTTTAGTACGACGCCCCTTTTCTAATGCTTCTAGCATGCATATTCTATGTTACAGAATACTGTCGACACAAGGTGTTACCCCTAATATAATCGATGCTGCTAAAAGTCGATTCCAGTTGGTTTATTCGGAATCGAATCACATCCATAGTGATGAGTTAGTACTCCTCTCTCACATTTCTAGTGTTATATGCCCCTTTTTTATTTTTCGAAGCTACAGAGCTGACTTGGTGTCGATTAGTATGTTTCGAGGTATGTCGGTGATTCCCGATGTGTTTAAGGAATCGGAGCAATGCGGCTGAGGGTTAGTGTGGTGCGGAGCACAGTCTAACACCGAGCAAATATTTTATTTTTTCTCAAGGAATTATTGTCCCGAAGTTTTGGTGTTGATTATAATGTTAGATGGTCTGCAAATCGATTCCCGGTTTACCGAGTGGATCGGAGCAGCTCTTAAGGCATTTGGCACCGGTGTTAGGTATCTGTATATATTCTTTTGTTTTTTAACAGGGTTTGCTAGTTCGGTATCCATTCAACTTTGCCACCAGTGGTTGATGAAGTGCTGGCTGCCTGGGCCCCGAGATTTTCACGCGCCAGTCTAAGGATGGAGTTTGGGTCTACAGCACCCCAAACCATGAAACTGGACTTAGAAGATTGAAATTTGTTGAGTCAGATTAGAAGAGAACGATATGATATAGAGTAAGTTAGATTTAAATTTAAAGGTGCGGAGCCACATGACCGGAGACGGATCTGAATACCGGACGGCCAGAATTGGAAATTCTGGCTCCAGCTACATATAGATGTCAATAAGTGTACTTTATATATGACTCTTTAATGGTGTAGATACTCATTTTCGAGTGTTTTCACACACCAACATTACGGTCCCGTGGTGCATATCAGTTTGAGTTTCCCCCTGGAGGGGGTCCCAGCTGAAAAAAAGAAAAGCACAGAGTGCATAGACAGAGAAATTGACGAGAGGAAAGAGGAAGGGAAAAGAAGAAGAAATGAGGTGAGTAAGAAGTCTCATCTGACGGAGCTAAATGAGACGGAGCATTGAGTCGGAGGCGGAGCTGGTGCTGGAAGCAGGAGTCCGAAGAAAAGCACAGAGTGCGTAACCAAGGAAGATGAAAGAAGGAAATAAAAAGGAAGTCTCATATGACGGAAAATGAGTCATTGGAGGTATTGTGATTGCCAGCACCGGGTAGGGATGCGGTGCGTGCGAGTATATAAAACATTGTACTTAGAACCATGATGTTGGTATGCCTTAATATGTGTTTTCTGTGACGTGATATGAATAAATAGTGTCAATGCTTCAAGAGGAGCTAAGGTTCAATTGGAGAGGGGGCCGAACTCCAAAAAAGGGGTTTATGCCTTTAAAATAAATTTTAAAGGGCGGTAAGCTAATATTAATAGGCTTACGCTTTAGCAACAGTCCTATGTTGCACAAATTATATGAAACGTAACACAGAAAACTTAAGTGAGACTTCTCATAGTCACACACATTGGTACCCAACATGTTGCAAAAAAATATGAAACTCGTCCTATATGTCATTGTATGACACTTAACGCAGTAACACTCTCTATTCGTTCACGAATTGTACGAAATACTAGTACAAAAATATGAAGCTCTTTAAATATACATGACGGGTTTAAATACTCGCTAATGTACGGGAATTGATTCGCAGACCGCTCTTAAACATACTAGTCAACACAAACTCCGGGCATATTCCTCGAAAAATAACAAATTGCTCAAACGCCTTAGAGTGGGCCTGTGCACTGTTCCGCACTAACACCTCCACGCAATGCTCCGAAATCCTTAAAACACATCGGAATCAATCGACAATACCTCGAAAGCAATACTAATGACACCAAGTTGCAAGCTCTGTAGGTCGAAAAAAAAATAATAAAAGTGCATAGGTGCAACTAGAAACGGGGGTAGGGTACTACTCATTACATTAATTGACTTCGATGTCAGTAATAAACCAGGGAATCGATCAAGCACATCGATATATCGGGTAACACCTTGTCGGCGTATTCTGTGACATAGGCATATGCCATGCTGATGAAGTATTAAAAAATGGGGGGGGGTTATAAATCATTCTAGGAGTGATTCGATTCCCATTATAAACCCTCAAATCTTTCACCAGCACTATCTGATTATAGGGGTAGAACACCTGTTCGGGTATATTCTGTGATGTAGGATAATTACCTCGCTAGAATGCTAAACCCAACTTTGAGACATGGCTGTCCTTCTACCTGGGTCCCCAAAGTCGTGCTAACTACACGATTAAATCGAATGTAATTATAGTAATTATTTGTCTTTCGATTATTTTTTCAAACTGTATTAAACGAACCAGAAGACATAAAAATCGATTTAGAGTAAAAAAAACTCGATAAACGATTGGACATCTAAAATGATACTACATCATTTAAAACCTTTCATTGGAACCAAAAACCCTTTTTGGGGGTAAAGCCCTAAGAATAGGTTAAAAACTCAGAAAAGGTCTCAGACATTTAATTCGTTACCCGACCTTATAACCATTACTTTGAACGTTCAAACGTCAAAAACCAAAATGTTGCAAATGTTGCTTTGCAACAATTCTGCAACAAGTCGCGGTGAAACTTCGTTTGCGGTTTGCAACATTTATAGGCTGCTGGTTTCCCACCCAATGCTACTCGTCGGGGC
>JABUQX010061426.1:22500-36585 GCA_015478945.1 Trachelipus rathkii
ATATATAATATTTTATTTAATATCTAAATATATAGTATATAAATAATATATATTATTATATATCTATATAATATATAATACATATTATATACGTAATATATATATATATATATAATATATATCTAATCATATATATAATATATATATATATAATATATATATATAAAATACTCGGATATTACTAATTTTTTAAATTCATTTTACAGAAATCGGTGAAAAATGAGACTTTCCACACAGTGGAGACAAAGTTTCAAGAGTTATATTATAGGAGGACAAAAGCAAACGATATCCTCCATTGCAAATGAAAGGTGAGTAATATATAGTATTAACTATATATATATATATATATATAAATATAATAATTATATATATATTATATAATATATTATAATATATAATTATATATAATATATATATTATTAGTATATATATATATATATCTTATATATATAATATAATATATATATATTTATATATATATATATATATATATATATATATAGATATATCTATATATATATATATATATAGTACTATATATATATATATCTAATATATATATATTGCAGTAAATTTGAAAAGGAAGAACTCCGAGGTTCACATCCTGCGCCATAGGAGAAAAAACAAAAAAATTATCAAACTCAGATCAGTGATACACTATTTCTTTCCGCTTAAAGCAAGGAAGTTGATATTGAGAAATGAAGGGTGTTCCGGAGTATTACAGTATAAATCAGATCAAATTTTGATAGAATTTCATTTTCCGATAAGAAGTTGAACAGAGGAGCCATAAAGAATAGAATAAGAAGGCGAGTCCTCCTCACAGAAGAGTTATGTGCGCATGGTTCGAAACGAGTTTCTGAATAATCAGCTTTTTACTGGTGATAGCAGAGGGTAAAGAATGTGATGAAGATCCTGTTGGAGCAGGAGAGACCAACAGGAATGGGTCGAGTTCAGACGTACGAGTTTAGAATCTATCTTTCAGAAGTAGAAACTAAATTCTAATTAATTTTACAGACCAATCAACTGATGCAATAAGGGACACGTTTAAACTCTAATCTTTAAGGTAGATTGTTTAGAAAAAGATATATTGCAGATTATTCTTATTAAAATAATTTACTATAAATAGAAATTTCATTATTTATGGAGAGGAAGGGTTTGACTGTGATTATTTTAACGATTGCATTTTGTAATATAAGAAGTGAACTGAGTTATAGATATGTTGAAGAATTACATTGCTTCCGTCGCCAAACTAATATACTGCGTCAAGGTCATCTCTATTCTTAAGTCACATTCTAGTTATCTCTGTTGTCGTCCTAGGCAAAGAGTTGCCTTTAAAAACTAAACAGTAGGCTAAGTTGTGTCATACACCATTAAAATTGGATAGGTGAAAGAGTGATCCTCCATGCAGAAGGCCTTTTATTGAGCGGTAGAAAAGGGTAAATGATTCAGCAAAAGTGTACACTTATTCACATACGTATAACTTTATAATTAATTGAATTCTTTTGACGAAGAATGTTGGATTCAATTCCTAGAGTGAACATTAAAGAGAATTTCCCATTCCTTGGTAAAAAGCAAAGACATTAAGGTCCGAAGTTTTAATTAAAAAAAAATCATTAGATTTAAAATCTGAATGATAGTCATCAAAAAAAGGAAAGGGAATCTCAATTATCAATACTGTTTAGAGAGAGAGAGAGAGAGAGGAGAATAGAGAGACGAGAGAGAGAGAGAGAGAAGAGAGAAGAGAGAGATAAGTAGAGAGAGAGAGAGAGAGAATGAGAGAGAGAGAGAGAACGAGAGACGATAGAGAGAGAGAGAGAAACGAAGAGTAAGAGAATAAAGTCATTGAATTTAATATCTGTTACCATTAAACTTATATTTTAATTACTCAATATAATTTTTGACGCAAATTATAAAATTGACAATATTAGCACTACTACAGTTATTATTATGATAATAATTATATATAATATATATAGTATATATATGATATTATATATTAATTATAATATAATTAGATATATAATAAATAATTAAATCAAATATATATAATAAAAATAATATAAATTATATATAATATATTATAAATAATAATTATAATAAATATTAAAATAAAATTATTTAGACTCACACTCATAATATAACTACTGATTAATAATAAATGTATAACTTAATAATAATTATATATATATATATATATATATATATAAATAAATTAATATACAACACACTATTGTTATATATATTATGATATATATATATATATCTAATAGTATTATAATTATATTATATCCGTATATATATTAATAAATTTTTTATTTTATAATAAAGAAATAATCACAAGAAGATTCTTCGTGTAAACATTTAAGTCTTGTATTTGAATAATATATATTATAAATATATATTATATAATTTAATATAAATACTATATATATATATTAATATATATGAAACTATATATATTTTAAGTTTAATATAATAAGATAATATTATAAATAATTAATATATATTATATAATATACATTATATATATATATATATATTATAATTAATAATATGTAAATATTATAATATTAAATAATTATATATTAAATTTATAATATCTTAAGATATAAAGGTTTACAATTACTGTACACGAGACATTAAATTTATTATTAATAATTTCAAGTAAGCTACACAATTTTACACAATTAAATATTTGTAAAAATTTTCAAAAACAAATATATATATTATATATAATAATATATAATAACAAACAATAATTATTTATATATATTTAATATATTTTAATATATATATATAATTATACATATATAAACTTTTACTTTACTCACCCTTTCTTCAGGGTTGCTAATACCTCATCCAGGTACCCCGCCGCCGCAACGAGCATCGTCCCTAGATCATCCAGGACTGAAATGTTCTAGATCTGCTCTGTGTAAAGAGTTAGGTGTAACACGTGAGAGAAAATGGATTTTTCTCACCAGAAGTTTTCTTTTTGTGGAGTGGTTTGGTTGAGGTTGAATCTGTGTTTATAATATTGGAAGTTTGGGTGGTGTTCGGCCAATGATGACTGGCTAGTTCTTTGAAAGGAGTTGAATTCTGGTGCTATTTCTGGTGGTTGTTTGTTTAAAATGTTGTTTGGTGGTTTTCGCCTTAGGTTAGTGTTGTGTGGATTTGTTTGGTGTACGATGTGCTGTTCAGGGGAGGTGGGATGTTGTTCAGGATCTGTTTGTAGAGTAGGGCTGGTGATGAAGGTGGTTGTTTAAGTCTGTGGTGGGTGGGATTGGAGAGGGCAGTATGGCATGGGTGTTGTGGTGTTTGAATTTTGGGAAAGAATTGTGTGTCTATCATATCCAGGTGTATGTCTATGGGTAGTATTTTGTTTTTTTCGTGTAGGTGGTGTTGTTGATGTACATCGTGTTATGATTCGTAGTTCATTGTTTTGTGTTATTTGTAGTTTCTTTATGTTGTTTATAGTCAGTAGTGGGTGCCAAGTTGGGGAGGCGTAATATAGAGTTGGGCTCATGTTTTGTTTGTATATGGTGGCGGATGTCTGTTTGTTTTTTGTGAAGTCTGTGTCGGCGATGGTTCTTAATATTTTCAGTTTCCTGTTTGCTGATGAAATTATGTTGTTTATGTGATTTGTAAAGGTGAGATGAGTTTCAAGTGTTACTCCGAGGATTTTTGGAGTTTTGTTGAAAGGTATGGCAATGTTGATCAAGTAGATTTGAGGGTGTGTGGTGCCGAATTGGCGGTCAGTGGTGATTAAAGTGATTGAAGTGTTTGAAGTTGATTGATGCGTTGTTGCGTCAGGTTTATTGCCGTGTTTAGATTCTTATGTGTAGTGGCTATGGTAATGTCGTCCGCGTAAATTGTTATGTTTATGTGGTCTGTTTGTGGTTGAGGGAGATCGGCTATGGATAGGTTGAATAATGTGGGGATAGGATTGCACCCTGGGGTACTCCGTTATTGATAGTAGTAACACTACCATTTTGGACGTAAATGACATGGGCCCTCGCAGAATCCTAGGACCTTGACCACAGCGCTTTTTACCTGACCTTGACCTTTTTTTGAGCCCAAATTTTTACCTGACCTTGACCTTTTTTGGCCTTGACCTTTTTTTCGACCAACCCTTTGATCTTCCATGGGTCTTTTTTGGCCCACGGTATTTTTTGGCAACCCTAATTTTTTGGCAACCCCAATTTTTTCGGCAACCCTGATTTTTAGCGCCCTTTCGAAGAAAGGGCGCGCTAAACGGTTGCGTTAGCAACCGTTGTACGTACCCCACCCTAATTTTTTCGACCATGGGTCATTTTTTGCCCACGGTAATTTTCTGTCCTTCCTTTAGGGGCTTAGCCCTTTTTTGATATCTTAACCTTGTTGTCTCGAATCCGCCGCACCCACAGGTGCGAATCGCAAGCCAGCCGCGTTTCTGCAGCCGCGTTCCTGCCCGGCGCGTTTCCCATCCCACCTGAACCGTAGGTTCACATCCGCCCGCCTTATGTCCCCAGCCCGCCAGTCCGCCACCCATCTGCACACACACACACACACACACACCCCACACACACACACACACACACACCCGCACCACTAGTGGTCGCTACTATCACGAATTTTCAACATCCTTCCATCTGTTGCTTAAACTTACCTTTACCACCTCAAGCCTTAAGTCTTTATTATTTTCGATTCCCCATCGGTCAGAAATCAAAATAGAACTCTGACCTCTCACCACCGAGGCAACCCACTTACCTTTTAACCACCCGTCCAGCGGTACGAATTGAGAGAATACATATTTTAAATCATAATTCGATATCAGCTTTCGCTTGGTCGAGGAGTTACTAATACTATTAATTATAATAATAATAATAATGAATAATAATAATAATAAAATAATATAATAATATATAATAATAATAATTATAATAATAATAATAATAATAATAATATATAATAATAATAATAATAATAATAATAATATATATATATATATATATATATATATATATATATATATATATATATATATATAATATAATATATATAATATATATATATATATATATATATATATATATATATATATATTATATATATGTTATATATCTATATAGTAATATAGCAGATCTCATATATTGATTGTAGATATAAATCATTTCCACATATCTAAATATGTATGAAATATAGTATTGAGAGAGAGAGAGAGAGAGAGAGAGAGAGAGACGAAGAGAGAGAGAGAGCAGAGAGAGAAGAAGAGAGAGAGAGAGAAGAGAGACAGTTTCGTTGGCGGGACATTTCGAAGCATTTACACATTTCCATTTTTTGGGACACTGAAATTTTTTTTATTTGAATCAAATTTTAATTTATTTTAAATAATTTTAGCCATTTTAATTAATTCGTTGTTTGCGTAATTGAATATTCTTATTTTATTTTCTGTTTATACTTTATGAATTATTTTAACACAAAGTGAAACTCGAACCGAAAAATCAACGTGTAGGATTCCAGGCTATCATTGTTTATTCTCTTTGACCTCGGAAATTTTATTCATTTAAATTGATTTTCTTTTTCTCGTTTCTTTATTTGAATTATTTTATAATTTATTCTTTTTTAATTTATAAAGGATTTTAGAAGTAATTAGTTTAATTTTATTTTGTAGAGAAATATCGTCCAGTTAAACAACACATTCCTTCATGACGAGCCAAATATGCGCTTTCACAATATAAAATTTTATAGCGTAGAGAGAGAGAGAGAGAGAGAGAGAGGATAGAGGAAGAGAGAGAAGAGAGAGAGAGAGAGAGAGAGGAGAGAAGAGAGAGAGAGAGAGAGAGAGAGCGGCCAGTATATATATATATATAGTATATTATAGTATATATGGATATATGTAAAAATATATACTTAAAATATATATATATATATTAATTATATAATATATAGTTATAATAATATATGATATAATATATTAACCTTTTTTTGACCAATGATGATTTCCGCCTTGACCTTGCCGGAACCCATACCCAGCCTACTAGCCTACCCTGCACCTAACCTGTCCTAACTAACATAACATACCTACACCTAACATAACCTAAAACCTAACTACTACACTACCTAGCGTACACCTACAAACCTAGCCTACACTACACTACAGCCTGCACCTAGCCTCCACCCCGCCTTGAGCTCAGCCAGGTAACTGATGCCTAGCCTTTGGTAGTATCTGTGCTTACATGAGGTCATGTAGGTACCTGACCTGTATGGATCTATCCTAACTTATTTCCATCCGTGGACACAACACACACAACACACTCACACACACACACAACCACACTCACACACACACTTTATACTTATTACACACACAACACACTCTATGACTTATACACACAGCACACCATTCACTATGACACTTATACACACATTCACCTTATACAACATTCACTATGCCACTTATACACACATTCACTATGACACTTGCATTTTACCCATAGACACTTAAATTTACACTTATACACAAGCGGTCACAAAACACAGCATGCACACAACATACACCACCCACTTACACTTATAATACATTCACTATGAACTACTGTACACTCACCATAGACACGTACACTTACATTTACTTATACACACGTACAACACACACTGCAAACCCTTTGGTCTTCCATGGGTCATTTTAGCCATCCTAATTTTAGGCACTAAACATTTTTAATTAAAAAATTTTCACGCGAACCTAAACCTGTAACTCATTACAGACATCTTTTTATATTTTACTTAGGAATCTTTTATTTTATAAATTTTTAAAAATTGCATGTAAGGAAGAAAAAAACCAGAGTGCCTGATATATAAACATTTATTTTACTACAATTGTACGAACTTTTAATTCAAAAACATATACTTTACAGACACTAAAGCAGTAAATCAGTAATCAATAGAGGTGTTACCTAACCCTAGGGGGATTAGTATGCTTTTGTTTTTCTGGTTTTTCTACTTTAACTCATGTTTTACTGCTTTAACTCATGTTTTACTGCTTCAACTTATATGATGTGAATAGAACTCAATATTTATTAACATTACATACCTTACAGCAGTAAATTCAGTAAATCAATAGAGGTGTTAACCTAACACCTAAGGATTAGTATGTCGTTTTGTTTTACTGCTTTACTTGCTACTTGACCACTTTGCTTTTACTTTCTGCTTTACCGCTTTAACTCATATACATGCACATTCCTTAAGCGGCAAACCAGAAATCAATATAGGTGTTACCTACACCTAAGGGATTATAATGCTTTTGTTTTACTGCTTTCTGCTTTAACTTTCTCGCTTTACCTGCTTTAACTTTCTGCTTTACTGCTTTAACTTTCTGCTTTACTGCTTTAAACTCATATGTTTTACCTGGTTTTAACCTCATTATTTTAACTTATGTTTTTTATTTGTTATAAATTTTATTAATATTTATTTTAATTATTTTTTAATTTTTTTCATTATATAATTTTAATTATTTTTTATTATTTTGATAATGCGCTAAAAGTAATCTTCGCCAGTATGTTATTTACTTCATGCCTATTGTTAATTAAATTATTTAGAACAAATTATTTTATATGACACTTATACAGACACATTCACTATGACACTATACACACACACTTCACTATTGTCAAAAAAAAACATTTACCCATAGACACTTACACTTTCACTTATCCACATGCGGTCACACACACACACACCCACACAGGACACTACACAGATTTAACTAGCACTCACAACAGATTTATTACACCACGCAAGATTTACTTACACTCACACAGAATTACTTACACTCAACACAGATTTACTTACATTTACACTAACACCACACACCACACACAAAGTTTTACTTAAATTCACAAAAATAAATTTGCTTACACACGCAGTTTTACTTACACACATAAACGTATAATTTATTAAAACATTTTGTTTTAATCGTAAGCACTGTACATATTATATTACTCATGTCCAAATAGTAAAAATTATTCAAAGTTTCCTAAACTTTATAATAAATTCAATCATTTCCTTGGAACAAATGAATTTTTATATTAACTGTGTAATATTTTTGTTTATAAATTTTATACTATCAAGTTTTAAAATAACTTTTTACTAAATTTAATGAAATTTTATTAAAAACATGATATTTTAATTAACCCTTAAAGCATAAAATCAGTAAATCAATAAGACCAGCCCCTAGCACCCCCCTCTACATCAGCTAATGTCCACCGATTTTTTTTTTTGTTCTATTGCTTAACTGCTTTACATCATTTTTAGCTATGTAATAAGTATAAAAAATAACAAAATAAATTCCTTCTCTGCTAACATAACATGTATTTTATTAAAATCATTACATAAGTTTTTATTTAAAAATAACATTATTACTTACATTTATATTATTCACTCGAAGTTAACTAAAAATATTTCAAGTGTTTCTTAAATAATTCGGATTTTCTCTTTTTTATTATTATTATTGGATTATTATCTATGTACATTGAACAATCCATCAGGAGTATAAAACAAACAACGCGCACTCTTTACAGGTACGAAACTGACCTCTCTCTGTAATATGTGTTGTGTTTAATAATATATCTACTTTATGGCTAATTGTATGGTTGATAATGCCTTTTTTTGGTATCTGGCCTGTGGTCGTGATTTGTAAATGCGCTTAATTCCTCAGGTCAACAATTGTATTATTTTTCATAACTTGAACCTTGTTTGCTGTAAAGATGGTGGTGGGCAAATAACTACGTTAGGCCTAAATCTTAGGCCTAAAATTTAGGATAAGCCTTTTCGTAGACGGGCTAATTTAAAGCCTAATACCAGTCAAAAGGTAATTCCAGTATAGACAAGAATCATTGTTATTATTAATTTTTATAAATATATTTCAAACTGAACCATGCTGGATCGGTAAGATCCTTTAAAACTAAACAATGTTTTCTATACTGTGATTTTTCGGAGTAGTTTTCCCCCTAGTTCATAAGCAAACCACCAGGGCTCAGCATGAGCCCCCCCCGCGCAAAGGCAACCAACCCCGCACCCGCTGCGCGTGTCCGCCCGCCGCGTGCGCCCGCAGGCGAATATTTCCGCGTTCCCCGCCCCGCCGCGTGCGCCCGCAGGCGCAATTATTATCCGCGTGAATAAATATATATATATATATATATATATATATATATATATATATAATATATATATTATATTTATATATTTATAGTATATATATAATATATAATATATATATCATATATATATATAGATATATATATATATATATATATATTCGTATATAGTTATATTATAATAAACATAGTAAAGTTGTAAGTGTCTATGGGTGAACGTAAATGTCTATGTGTATGTGCGTAATGTGTGAATAAGATGATAATAGTGTATGTGTGTATAATTAAGTGTAAGTGTACAGTTTCGTAAGTTAATCTCAAACTGTTTATAAGATAATCATCAATATAGGTGGTATCAAGATGCCCCATCTAAGAGATTGAGTCATCAAGATGAACCAACAAGCTGAGGTACCCAAAGCCAAGTTATTAAAGTTGAGGGCATCAGAGCTGAGGCATCAAAAAACTGAGGCATCAAAGTTGAGGCCTCAAAAGCTGAAGGCATCAAGTTGAGGGCATCAAAATTGAGCAATCAAAGTTGAGGCATCAAAAGCTGAGCATAAAGTTGAGGCATCAAAAATATCGAGTGGGAGGGTGCGTAAGTGTAAGTATATATGATGTGTGTGTGTTGTGTGTGGTTCTAAATAATAATCACAATAGAGCAATGAAGTAAATAACACTAAGTATATAATAAAATAAAATAAAAGTGTTTTAATAAATATACGCTAATATGTGTAAGTGAGGTGGCGTGTGTGTGGGTGTGCGTGTGTGTGTGTTTGTGTGGTGTGTGTGTGTATGTGTTTCCTAAATAATAATACAGAAGATGAAAGTATATAATAATAAAATGTTTTAATAAATTAATACGTTTATAAATGTGTTGGTGGTGTCGTAACGTGTGTGTGTGGTGTGTGTGTGGTGTGCGTGTGTGTGTGTGTGTGGTGTGTGTATGTGTTTCCTAAATATAATACAATAGGCCTGAAGTAATAACCACTAACGGCGGGCGAGTACGCGGAAATATTGCCCTGCGGGCGCAACGCGGCGGGCGGGAACGCGGAAATATTGCGGCTGCGGCGGGGGCACGCGGCGGGCGGGGACGTGCGGCGGGACGCGGCGGGACGCACCAGCGTGTGCGGGGGGGTTGGCTGCCTTGCGGGTGGGGCTCATGCTGAGTCCCTGTGGTTGCCTATGAACTAGGGTTTGAAAACTACTCCGACCAATTCACAGTAAGGAAACATTTCCTTCTTACCCTTAAAGGATCTTCCGATCCAGCATGTTCAGTTTGAAAATATATTTAGTAAAAATAATAATAATAATGATTCTGTCTATACTGGAATTTACCTTTTTGACCTGAAATTAGGAGATTAAAATAGCGCGGGTAAGTACGAAAAGGCTTAATCCTAATTTAGGCCTAAACTTTAGGCCTAAACGTAGTTTATTTGCACCACATTTACAGAAAAAGGTCAGTTTGAAATTATTTTGACCTGGAATTAGTTCTAAATCGCCCCTGGTGCAATAACTACGTTATCCCTAAATTTAGGCCTAAAGTAGTTCTTTCAACACACATTTTACAGCGAGAGGTCAGTTTCGTATCTGTATAAGGAGTGTGGGTTGTTGTGTTTTCTCATGATGGATTGGCAATGTACATAGATAATAATAATAATATTAAAGAAAATCCGAATTATTTTAAAAAGACTTGAAACTATTTTTAGTTAACTTCGAGTGAATAATATAAATGCATAAAGAATATTTTGTTTATATTTTAAATACGATAAAAGAAAATGATTTTTAATAAAATACATGTATAAGGTTTTAAACAATATTTATTTATTTGTTATTCTTTATTCTTCATTACATAGCTAACAGATGATCGTATAGTAGTAAGTCATAGACACATAAACCGTGGCGCCAATGCGATGTAGAGGGGTGCAGGATTTGGTGATTACTGATTTTCTGATGTTATGCTTTAATCTGCCTCAAAGGTATAAGTTTTAAAAAATTTCAGCATAAATCAGTTTTAGCTAAAGTTAATATTTAAACTTATAGTTATAGAAAATTTATAAACAAAAAGTATTAACAGTTTATAATAAATTCGTTTGTCTGCATTTCTTGATTGAATATTATTATAGAAATGTTAAGAATACTTTGAATAATAATTTTTATCTATGCAACTTTAATACACTAAATAAATCAACATACTTATTTAAAGCAAAAGGATTTAATAAATTATCAGTTATGTGTGTGTACGTAAATCTGCGTGTGTAAGTAAATCTGTGTGTGAGTGTCATAGTTATCTGTGTCGTGTGTGTGTGTGTGTGTAAGTAGTAAGTGTAAGTAAAATCTGTGTGTGAGACGTAAGTATAATCTGTGTAGAGACGATCCACTTCAGTCTGGTAATTGTAAATCTGTGGTGTGAGTGTAAGTAAAATCTGTGTATGATGTGCTGTGTGAGGTGTGGTCAATTAACCTTACTTAATTAGCTGCATGCTGTAAAGTGTAAATGTATGTAAATATTGAGCAAATGTTGTTAAATATTGAAGTTAATTGTTTGTAATAAGTGCTATTAGTGCAATGTGTGTATCAGTGCTCCAATAGTGAATGTGTGTTTTCTAAATAATATATAAACAATAGGCAATTGAAGTAATACACATAAGTAAACTAGATAAAAAATAAAATAATAAAATATGAATAGTTATATTAATTCATAAAAAAAATTATAAATCTAAAATACAAAATAATTAAGTATTAAGTTAAAATAAATGCATATGTTATATAAATATTTATGAGTTAAAACAGTAAACATATGAAAGTTAAAGCAGTAATAGCAGAAAGTATAAAGCAGTAAAGGCAGCGAAAGTTAAAGTCAGGATAAGCAGAAAGTTAAGCAGTAAAGCAGTAAAACCAAAACCTATTATTCCTCCATGAGTATAGTTGTAACTCTCACTTGATTTACTGATTTCTAGATTTAGGTATGTAATGTATATGAGTTAAAGCGTTAAAGCAGAAAGTTAAAAGCAGTAAAGCAAAAGTTAAAGCAGTAAAGCAAGTACAAACACGCGCTCTACTAATCCTTAGGTGGTTAGTACACCTCTACTTGATTTACTGATTTACTGCTTTAACGGATGTAAAAATGCAAAATTATGTGAGTAAGAGTTAAAACATATACAGGTTAAAGCAGTAAAGTGGGAGTTTTAAAGCTAGTAAAAACATGATTAAAGCAGTAAAACAGTAAACACAGAAAGCGATGACTAATTCCCCCTAGGTGTTGAGTAAGACCTCTATTGATTACGATGTTACTGCTTTAAGGTCTGTAAAAGATATATGCTTTTTATAAAATTTCGTACAATTGTAAGTAAAATAAAATGTTTTATATCAGGCACTCTGGCTTTTTTTTCTTACACACAATTTTTTAAAAATCTTATAAACTTAAAAGTACTAAGTAAATATAAAAGATGTCTGTAATGAGTTACAAGTTTTAGGTTCCCGAAAATGTTTTTAATAAAAATGTTTAATGCACTAAAAATTTTGTGCTAAGACACTAAAATTTGGAACCATGGAAGACCAAAGGTGTGGTCCGTGGGTGTTTATACGTTGTATAAGTTAAATGTAATGTGTACAGTGTCTATGGTGATGCTAAGTGTCATAGTGAATGTGTGTATAGTGTAAAGGGGTTGTGTGTATGTGTGTGTGTGTGTGTGTCGTGTTTGGTGACCGCTTGTGTCATAGTGGTAGAATGTAACGTGTTCCCTATGGGTAAATGCACAAGTGTCATAGTGAATGTGTGTATAAGTGGGCAATAGTGAATGTGTGTATGAGTGAATGTGTGTATAAGTTGTCATAGTGAATGTTTGTGTGTGTGTGCGTGTGTGTGCTGTGTGTGTGCTGTTGTATTAGTATAAGTGTGTGTGTGTGTGTGCGTTGTGTGTGTGTTTGTGTGTGTGTGTCCAGGATGGAATAAGTTAGGATAGATTCCAACAGGTCAGGTTTTACCTACATGACCTCATGTTAGCACAGATAGCTACCAAAGGCTAGGCATCAAGTTACCTGGATGACTCAGGCGGGGTGGAAGGATAGGTCAGTGTAGGTAGGTGTTGCTTAGGTGTAGGTTGTAGCTAGGTGTAGGTGTATTGTAAGGTTTAGTTAGGTTAGGTTAGGTTGGTTTAGTTTAGGTTAGGTTGGTTATGTTATGGTTGGTTGGTAGGTTAGGTGCAGGTTTTAGGCTATGTGTAGGTTGGGTCTAGGGTATCCGGCAAGGTCAAGGCCGAAATATCATGTCAAACAAGGTTAATATAATTATATATATATATATATTATATATATATATATTATATATATTATATATATAGTGATATATCTATATATAATATATATTATATATATATATATATATATAATATATCTTATATATATATATATATATATGATAATATACTGCTCTCTCTCTCTTCTCTCTGGCTCTCCTCTCTCTTACTCTCTCTCGTCTCTCTCTCTCTCTTCCTCTCTCTCTCTCTCTCTCCTCTCTCCTCTCTCTCTCTCGCTCGCTCGCTTTGTAGATGCGCAGGCGCATGTTTGGATCGTAAAAAGCCACGTGTTAGTTTCGCTGGACGAAACCTAATTACAAAATAAATTAAAATAATTACAGAAAAATGTAAATAAATTAAATTGATTAAAAATAATAAATAATTAAAAATTAGATTCAAATAAAAAAATGTAATAAAATAATTCAATAAAATGAATAAGAATTTTCGATCAAAGAAGAATAAACAATGATGACGCCTGGAAATTCCCACACGGAATTTTTCCGGTTCGGAGTTTCAACCCTTGTGATTCTCAGGATGAGAGATGTTATAAACAACGAAATAAATAAAATATTAAAATAAAGAATCAAATATAATTTAATTAAATTTCAATTAATTAAAATAATTAAAATTCAATAAAAATGATTCAAAATAAAAAATAATTC
>JABUQX010061427.1:0-12500 GCA_015478945.1 Trachelipus rathkii
GAATGTAAACCGACATAAAAGGGAAATAAGAAAGCTCTTCTGGAGAAGGTACGCAGAAAAAGGATTAAATTAGAAAATAAAGAAGGGAAGATACTCTTATAAATAATAGGGATGGGTTATTTGTAAATAAAGATGAAATGGCTGTGAGTGGACGTACGTGAAAGAACACTTTAAAAAAGAGAGAATCTGCTTTATTTTGGCAGTAATGAAGAGGTGAATCAATGCTTGTGTGTGGGTTCTTCGATGGTTATCAAGAAGTGAATCATGTTATTTTGGGGATCAGGTATTCCAGCAAAGACGGGAGGAAATGGTATGAGTAGAAAGTTGAATGACTCGGTAAAATCTGCAGGATTACTGGTGAAAATGACAAGAACGGAGGCAAGATGGTGATTGATTGAGAGATCTTGAAGTTGTAGTAGATAAAAGCGTTTAATGAGGATAGTAGTTACCAGGGACACTTGGAAGGGAGAGCAGTAATAAGTACCTTTATATAAGGGTAAGGGAGAAAAGGGAACCTGTAGAAATTATAGGGTATTTAGTTTATTGAGTGTTTACAGGGAAAGACATATTAATCTGGTGTTTTGGGTCGAAAAGAGTGGCGATACAGTGACTGAAGAACCTGATTGTATGAGAACAATAGGTTGCGTTTAGAGAAGATAGTTAGAGGGTGTGTGGATCAAAATCATTACATTGAAGCAAATGATAGAGAAAAATGAGACGGAAGGAAAGAAACTAAATTTGTACATTTAAATCTTTATGAAAGAATTTGCAACAGGGGGTATGATGGGGAGAGTTCTAATAGGGAAGAGTCCTATGCGCAGGCTGTTAGTGATAATAATAGTGGTATTAGTGTTTGGTTTTAAAAGGAATTAAGAATAGGTACATTGATATTAGAGGGTGTGTAAGAATAAATGGTGTCAAAAGTGAATGTGGTTTAGTACACTACATAGCGAGTGACGGACGGGTTGGTGTTTATGTCCTACCTTGGTTACTAGTCACAACTTTGTATAATTGGAAAATGGGTTTATGAAATTGAGGTGGGCGTGACAGGAAAATGGTGAGTTACGAATGATGGAAGAATGAGTGAGGTGCCCTATAACAACTATTATATGCGGATGATTTGGTTTTGTGTGGCGAAATCTGAAAGAGTTTTTAGAGAAGGATTGGTTAGACAGATTTCTGGCAGGCGTTAGTGTTAAAAGAGGGGTTTGAAAGTTAAATGTAGATAAGAGTAAGTTAATGGTTGTGAGTGAGGACAGTCCTCAGTGTTGAAAGTTATGTTAGAAATGGTGAGCGCCAGACTGGAACACAGTGCATGAGTTTAAATATTATAAGGAGTATATCTGAATGAGTCACTGAAGCGTGCACGCTGAATAGATCAACCTGAGTTTAGTAGGTAAGTATGGTGAAATGCAGGAAGCGATGAGACTAGTGCCTAGAATCAGACTCTGTTGATCAGCAAATGTTAGGAGGATACTTCTAAGTCCTTAATGTGGCAGCTAGATCGGACGTACTTACCAGACGGTTATGTTGTTACCACGTGTTGTAATGTAACACTACTCTACAAACCGCGGGGTTCAGTCATGGAGAACTAATGGTACGCGTGAGCTAAAGTGCTGCGACCGCCATAATACACGGACAAGGTCCCCTATATCTCCCGAGGTACAACTTAACCTACGTATATATGATAACTACTGTAGTGACCCAATAGGAACAGGCTATCAGAAACATTAAGTTAACCTATAAACAGAGATGGCACGCGTGTTGCGAGAGTACGCTCCTGCGAGAACACTCTCATCGAGACGAAGCTGCGTCAAGTCGGGAGAGAGTAGCAATTCGTCTATCTATATAATGCTCAGAGGGTGATATATGTGGTGCGCCACTACTGTCTGGGATATAGCGGAAGAGATGGTCAATACCGTAAACCGATTGATGGATGTGCCCGATTTGAGCGGACAATAGTAGTCTGATGTCACACAGAGAACAGGTAGATATAGCGGGTATGACACAAACGAGAAGAATCAAGTAAGAAAATATGAACTCAGAAGATTGCGTGATCTGCGACGATGTATACTATGTCTTTTTGCTCTGAGCTTAATCAGTTGGAGAAGCGAGTAGGTGAGCAGACAGATGGCACTCAGAGGTCAGCGTGTAGACAGTTATATATGTTGGTTGTAAGACCCATGAGATATACGCAAGTATGTAATTAGATACGTGAGTTGTCGGATGAGTGTGAGAACAAAGAGAGCAACCCAGCATACATGAGTCAGCGAAAGCAAATGGCGACCGGAAATCTGCATACGGAGAGAGGAGCAGAATGTATCCTGCACAAAAGTATAAGGCTCAACTGTTGAGACGTCAGACAAACCACAAACACTTGCGAATGTCTAACTGACAGAAACGCAGTGCAGCGAGTTTCGGCCTAGAGGCGAGAACATATAAGGGTTGAACATAAATAAGATGAGAATGGACGGGGTTTTGTTGAGGGGTATGGTTTGTGGCCACCTGGGTCAAGGGATGAACCCCTTACCATCTCGACGATTTCATAGTGAGGCATACCCGTCGCAGTCCCGTCGAAGCTCGAAGCGGTGGATTTTCTGACTGCCGGACGCAGTCCCTTACTTATTTGCGTACAATGAGGGAGGGGGGGGCAAGCTGAAGGGCTTTCCTGTTTTCCGACTTTTGTCAATATTCTTCTAACTGCTTTCTTTTCTAGATTGCTTTAGCTTACGCTCACCTTACCAGTTGACTTTGGGGTATAGATAAATAGGTAATGAAAGAACTATGATATATAGAGTTATATTAATAAGTATATATGATGAATAATAATAATAATAATTAATAATATAATATAATATAGAATAATATTTATAGTTATATTATGATATATATATTATAAGTATATTATATATATATATACATAGTATATATAGCTATATATAATCATATATATATTAATATAATGTATACTAATTAGCTATATAAGTATATAATATTATTTAACTATTATATTAATATATAGTAAATATACTATATTATATATATTAATTATATATAATATAATAATTTTAAATCTAATTATGTTGTTTGCCTTATATCATAGAGAAAAACATTGTAATATTTATATAATAGGGAAAAAAATCTATTTTTATATATAATATATTATATAATATATCTAGATTAAATTTTTAATAAGAGTAATATCTATTATAATAATATTAATATTTTTAATATATTTTTTAATTTAAAAAAAAAGAAATTAAGATTAAAATTTACATACACTATTTCAATAATATAATTTACACAAGAAGAAAAAGCATTCTGTAAAAACAGTTCACAGATTCTAGGTGGAAAGTGAATACCCATTATTTTGCCGCGGTCTATTTGAGCACTAATAATATACTTTATGTTAAGTTGTTGATCTAAATCTTTTACTTTATATATTATTTTAGTTTTATATTCAACTATTACAACTTTGAAAGCTCGATAAATTTTTAACCCTGGTTTTTATTATAACGCCAAATTATCTGTAGCAGCAACTTATGATATTATTTCACATTACAAATATAAAGTTAGCTACAATAAAGAAATCTAAACTACAAAAAAAAACGCATATATTTTTTAAAATCAAAATTTCCATTTTAAAAATAAAAATTAACTGTGTTTTATTTAAAAAAATACAAAAAAACGAGTTAAGATAACCGGTTTATTTTTAATTTTATAGTAATCCCAACCCCTACATGACTCTAATTACTAGTAGGGTATTTCTTACAAAAGGTATAATGGAAATCAAAGCGTTTAGTGCGGATATAAAAAGATCTAGAAAAGGAGATTGCTGAACTGCAGAAGATTTACTGTCTAGAGAATATGTAATAGTAGTTTGAAGATGTAAGAATGATTGTGGCGGTTATGTTTGATGTCAAAGAAAAGACAGGACTGTGTGGATAGAAACATTGCTTATGCTTCTCAAAGGAGTAGGTGTGTTTTAATTTCCATATCTGATTATTATTATATTATTTATTTTTTTTATTATTATTTTATTTTATTATTACTATTATTTTATTAAGTATTATTATTGTATATAATATATATATATATATATATTATTTATCAATTATATGATATATATATATATTTATATAATATATTTTATGACAGTGACACATGATGTAAGTGCAGATGATTATATATATATGTATATATAAAGATAGATATAACTAATAAAATAACATAAATGATGTCCAAGAATAATTAAGTATAATTGGTAAGATGAAGAGTATATCATATATGTTTTCAATAATGATAATAAACTCTTTATAAATATATATATAAAGATGAATATATATAATTAATATATATATATATCATTACCTTTATAGTATATCTATATTATATCTATATATATTATATATATACTAATATATAATATATATACCGGTATACTTTATATATTATATATTATATATATTATTTTCATCTCATAGAGATATATATAAAATATATATACATTGGTATATATTATATAATAATATATATATATATATATATTATATATATATATATTTCATTTCGATGGAGTCTACTATTTATCCTTTCTCCCACAAGACTCGGTGAGTAACAGATAATGCGTCATGATGCAAAAACTCGCACAAGGGCGAGTGCTTCATCAGAAAATTGTAAAGAAGCAGTAGAGAGAATATAGCAAAGTCGAAAAGAAAGCCCAGCCTTGCGCGCCCCCCCTCTGTACCATGTAATTAGTAAGGCTCGTCGCAGTAGAAATCCACCTATATCATGCTTCACGGGAACTGCGAACGGGACCCTCACTAGTGGTAAATTCGCAGTGTAAGGGGTCATCCCCTGACCCAGGTTGGGCCACAACAATACCCCCTCCACAAACCGCCATCCCTCTTATATATGCACCTTGATTCTCGTCCTCTGCCAAACTCATTTCTCTCCTTCAGACATCGTTTTTACCTTGACCTCCAATCCACTTTAGATACTAACTCTACAGACGTTCCCCAACCGGTCGGTTATCAGCACACTCTGCACACTATACATCTGCTTAAAAACCGACTCATCCATATTTGTCAATCCTTTCCACTGACCAATAATCTTCCCACATATACTTTCATTTTATTCTCTCGTTTATTCCTTCCTTTCTTCACACCACACAACTCCTAATATGTCGTTCCTCATTTTATCAATTCTTCTCAAACCTGAGCATTGGCCCCTAAAGTAATATGTCCAGATACTGAACAGTTGACTTCTAACGATTTATACTTCTTTATATGCCAGACCATAGTCTCAGACTATCTTATACACCCATACACCAGGTACAACCTCACCGCTCATGTAGACCTAAGCGTCCACTAAATAACTCTAGTCCCTATTACAAAAATTACACGGTGCATCGTATTTATCATGGCCTCTTCAGCCACCTTCCTGCCATTCACAATTTCTTATGCTACTAAACTCTGCATCTATCCGTTCCCTTCTCTTCATTTCCTACATATTAGACTAAATGATTTACAAACTCAGACACCTTTGTTCAGCTGCCTCACATCTTAAATAACTCTCACACTGAGGAGAAGTAGAAAAATTACAGACCATAAAGTCCTATACTCTTAATATACATTTACTTAAATATCAAAAAACCCCTCCCTCTACACACACCCTGCCAAATCTCTCTAACCCAATCCTCTCAAACTCTCATTCGCCAAACAGAACCAAATCTACCGCATATAATAGGTGGAGAGCAACCAGCTCTCATCATCTCCATCATTCTATTCACACCATCTTGTCTGTCACGCCCACCGTACATTCCTATATAACCCCATCCATATACAAGATTGAATAACCCAAGGAGACATAACACAACCTTCCTCACTCCGCTATTAGTACTAAAACAATCACTACCATTGACACCATTTATCTTACACACACTTCACTATCGTCATAGGGTGACTTTTGATTCCATTCAAAGCCTATCACCAACACTATATATCACTAACACCTAGCCATAGACCTTCCCTATGACACCCCATCAAGTCCCTGTGTCAATTCCATAAATTTTAAAAAACTCACAATTGAATTCTTCCTCATCCCTCATTTTCTCTATCATTTGCTTCAATGTAAGATTTGAGTCCAACCACCCTATACGGCGTACTACCTAAACTTCGCGACTTATGCTTATTCATCCATCAGGTGCCTTTCAGTCAAGCGGATCGAGCACTCTTTTCTCAGACCCAACACACAAAACCGCATATATCTACCATACAAACACTCTAATAACACTTAAAATGAGACCACCTATAAATGGTCCACTATTAATACAGTTCCCCATTCTATCGGTCCTTAAACCTTTATAAGGGTACTATTCTAGCTCTCCTCCTAATTTCCCTTGATATATCCTTCATCTAAACGCTTTATTACACAACTTCAAATCCAAAATCAGACTCACATCATAGCCTCCGTTATCTATGATCATTTCCACCAGTAAATTTCATCTATCCGACTGCCAGTTCAAATTCACATTCTTCAACTTTCTCCCTCTCCCCATTACCTCCTCCTTTCTATCCCATGCGCATTTTGCATTATACTCATCCCCAAAATACTTATTCTTTCTGTATCATCATAACCCCTCATTCACACAGTTCATTATCACCTATTCATTCTGCCAATATATACTGATTTGTGACAGTGTTCTTTCCCACACTCCACCTCACAGCCATTCCATCACGTTTATCAAAAACACCATTCACGTATTCATTAAAATTGCCTACAGCAGGTCCCCTTATTACTAATTCTTAACTCTTTCCGTTAACCTTCCACGAAGATGCTTCCATCATATCCCTTCTCTGCTATCTTTCTTCACATTAGCATGCATCCCCTCTCCTCTTCACAAGACTGTCTCATTTTACCTCTCTTCTTCATTTACCCTCTTACGTATGCATCTTTAGCATTCCTTTTTTCCCTTCCTTATATAAATTACCAATGCGATCTTTTTATCATTTGAAAACTTCATTTCATTGCTTTTAGTAACATTCAATCCTTACGCTTCTTTTTTAACTTTAACCGCTTGCTCATCACTCTTCATTCCATCAACTCATCTGTTAACATCTTACTTTCCTACTTTAGCACACTCCACATACTTTTTTTTGCACTGCTAACAATATAGCTTCCTTCATTTGCTTCCTAGAACTTTAGATCAGTGTTCAACTTGTTTTCACATTCACTGAGATTGTACTTGCACAGCGTTCTTACATACTTCATCTTATTAGCTTTTTGTTCACAGCTAAACTTTCTCACTGAGTTTTTTTACGCCATCTTCACTTCCGTATCACTTCTCTCCGAGATCCAGTCCCACCAATCTTGAAATTTTTACATAGTATAGACATAATGATCCGGAATTGAATCCCATTCGAGGATAGAACGTCTTCCACATGATTTTTGGAACATTCCACAATCATTAACTTCAACATCTACGCGTCTTCTACCAACACAAAATTAATCATACTTTTCCATTCAAATTTTTATACCTACCTACCTACTCAACCTATCTTCAAAAGATGCAAGCAAGTTATTAGCTATCACATCCAGATGCACCTCTTCTCCCCTCACAAAACTAGAAATTGCAATCTGACCACTATTCTTTATACTAATTGTAGTTTCTGAGATGTATACTATCTTAAAATTAAAAGTTGAGAGGTTTTCCCAAGATTGTCTACATTGCATCCTCTCTCAAGCACGCGTCTCTTAGGGGCCTGACACGTACCCCATTGGATATTTTTATATATCCCTGGCCTAGGCTTAGCTAGATTTAAGGTTGGCAAATTTTACTTTTGTTTTAAAAGATATCTCAGATTATAATATCTTCTTTTACACGGCCTTTAGTCGATATTTAAAACTGTAGTTGGTAAATATAATCTGTCGTACTAGTAGTTATTTCATTTTAGACTAATTTAATGTGGTGTGTATGCATGTGGTGTGTGTGGTAATGCTCGCGGCATTGCCGAGTGTGTGAATATAATTTTGCGGATTGGGCTTTGATATGCAGATGAATTCTTGTTAAAGGAAGGTAGATTAAGACAAAACTGAGTGAAAATTAAATATTGAAATTGAAATGAATTGTTACTATGTGCGTTCATTGAATGGATAAGTGAGATAGTTGTAAGGAACAGTTAGTATAGTAGTAATATGATATATAATATGTCGAGACTATTTAAAGATGACAAGACAGGGTAATATTTAGTGAGTGATTACATAATATAATATATGAAATTGAATAGTATATCTTATATATTATATTATATATATATTATATATATCCCTATATGTATATAACTATATATTATACTCACATAATCTTAGAGCAATGGTAATTGTAATGAAGGGTATAAAGGATAAGAGTAATAGTTATATGTATTCATATTATATAATAGGTTATATACTGTATGAGTACAATAAGTATAATTAATATATATATATTATATGAATATATATAAGTATTATATATATTATTATATATACTATTCTATAATAATTAATTATAGAAATTAATAAATGAATACACTTTTATATTAATGAAAATCGTAGTTAATAGTTCATATATTTAAGCCTAGAATGCGCGGGTATATTGGTACAGACTGTAATTCATAAAACATCTTTTTAATATACACTAAAAAGAGGTTCTAGTTAAAAAAAATAGTTGAACTACTTCTTTTGTCTAAAGAAAAAAATAGCTTGCCGTTTCTTTTTCAAAAGGAAAAACGAAAGTTAAAAAAAAACCCACTTTTTTCACCAAGCCCTGTAGTCATGTTACCCTTATTAAGTATTGACATAAAATGGCTTCGAGAGGTTTGATGAATAGCTGACTTTTTTCGATCTTAGATGGGATAAGAAAGATTGGCTTTTCCTTTGCCCCAACCTGCGATTAGGAGGTAGTAAGTTGGATGTCCAAATTTACGATAATGTAATGTGTGCTCAAATCAACAATTTTCTGGATTGATTTTTAATTTTTTCTTTCCGAGAATGTCATGTAATAAGTTTTAGTATATTAGTTCTTAAATTTGGCTTGGTGTTAGAGCCAGAAGTCAAACCAGATGTTTTGGCATGAGTCAACAAGTTTCCTACAAGAAGATACAAATACACAATACTCACACATATAAACACAGTTAAGCTCTTTCCTTATTTCGTAGCCATGACAAATGGCTGTGGAAAAAGATAATTAAATAATCAAGCTTCTTTTACCTCCATCACCTGTTGCTCCACCATCTATTTCAGCTTCAGACTATGAAAACCACCCACAAAAAATAACCAACCCAAACACCCAACCAAAAAGAGAAACCAACAACAACACACACAGATCGTTGGACTTTTCCTAGTATATAAATTTTCATTCCCAATCTTTTACAGTCAGGGCAAACAATCTCATCTACCCAATCCTCGATTTCATCTTCAGAGTCAAGAGAAATGGAAAGATCTGCCTGCGTGTATTGATTAGAGAGATTTAAAAAATTTATTACTGATGTTTAATCCGTCTGCCAGAATGAGTGATCATCTAGAGTGCTACGATCATATGAGGAATAAGAGTGATGAAATGTGAATATATGGCACCACTGTTTACATTATATGAGTACAATGGAGCATTTACATATGTTATAAAATAACAATATAAAAAAGTTAAAATAAAGGTTTGATTCAGTTATAAATTGAACAGTGTGACAA
The DNA here is from genome assembly GCA_015478945.1 of Trachelipus rathkii. Taxonomy (NCBI): domain Eukaryota; kingdom Metazoa; phylum Arthropoda; class Malacostraca; order Isopoda; family Trachelipodidae; genus Trachelipus; species Trachelipus rathkii. Next base: position 9,727 of record JABUQX010061427.1, read on the forward strand.
TGATCTATATTATAGATATTGCGATAATTGTTAGCAAATGACAAACTTAAATGTATCAAATTACAATTTTGATATTAGAAAAAATTTAGAATTAAGAATTAAGGTGTTGTTATTAAAAATTGTAATATAAATCAATAGAATAATCTTTAAAATTAGAAAATCTTCAACAAAGATAACATTAAATAAATTACTTAACAAGATGCCCTCATGCCGAGCATCTGATGCTATTATCATGGTTTATAGGTTCTGAATACAGGCAGCTCTAAATTAATTCAGTCAAACCCTAATGGCCTGGGAGAGCAACTAGGAGGTGCTGTTGTTTTTCTGGGTGAGTATATTTACCTATGAATGAGTAGCGTGTGGGTCCTTGCTGCGTCCTCAACGTCTCATTCGGTCGGTCTTTGAGTACGATTGTTTAGTGTGCTGAAGATTGAACATGGTTAGCAATTTCTAGTGAATGTTTCATTTCTTACGAAAAAATTATATTTAGGTATAATTAGGATTATACGTGAGAGAATTTTGATAAAGATCTATATTTTTAGACACAAAGTCAGATTTTTGAATAGTGATGAGTTATCATCTTATAATGTTATTCGTATAAAGGCGTAATTTGGACTTTTTTTAGAATACATTGTTAAAATTGTGATAATTAATCTTTAGGTTATTTAATTCAACAAATATCTTATTATGTATGTTAAAGTTGACATTATATATATATTTGAATATTATATTTGAATAATATGATTATTATATATTATATAAATATAATATATATATATATATAACGTCATTTATACGTATATATAATATATCATATATATATATATCGGATATATATATATATAATGCATATGGTATTATAGATATATATATAGTATAGATGTAGTGAGAATAAAGATAAAAACTATAGTATATATATTATGTTCATACTAAGTTTCATACAAAAAATAATTGATGTATAGCAAACTTCAATCCTCTATACTAATTACGTGTATATATCGATAATAATATTTACTTAATCTATCTTGTGCCATGACTATAAATAATATGTAACAATAGCAATATATCATACTATAGTATATATCACTATATTATATAAGTAATATATTATAAAAAAAGTATAATATTATATATGCTATAAGTATTATATATATTATAATAGTATTATATAATTATATATATATATCTATATTATTATAAATAAATGTATAGTAATATATATATACTCACTCCTCTGATCCACATTCCCCAATTAACTAAATTAAATCCACATAAACACATTCCACACACAAACACATTCCTTTAAAAAAACATACACTTAGCCTGATTATACCGATATGAAGCAACTATTTTCAACGTCGATCACGGCGCAGAATGTTAGTGGAGACGTTACATCACACACAAAACCTACAAAGATCTGTTCACTACATAAACTAGATTATTTTGCCAGTGCATAGGTATGATCAAAGCCTATAAAATACTTTAAACTATTTTATGCCTTCAATATCATCTTCCATGCTCATCTCAGTAAACGATATATCGCATATCTCAGATGTCATATTCATACCGACTTCTCACGAGTCATAGACGTCATGCTTCAGCGGTTGTTTAGTCGGATTCTAATAATTTTACTTTCCACATATCCCCGACTCACTCTTCTTCCAAATTAACCGACTCAGATCCCGACCTCTTCAAAATGTACCGACTCTGACATATCAGACTATTGCTACCAGCCCTTTTGAAAACTTTCCGTACTCCAACTACCACTCTTAGATATGAAAAATTGCCGTGACTCTGAAAATTACTGACGTGGTCGTTGGCGCTCCGAACTTTTACCTACCGTCTATTCAAAATTAAACCTAAAAAAGCTCCGACTATAATCCTTTCAACAAATATGCCTGACTCCGACTTCCCTACTCTTCTTCAAAACTAACCGCACTCCGGCTCCATCAAACCCTAGTGGAGCTCACATTCTAGAAACTAAAAATAAAACAAGAACTATCGACCAATAAATACGCAAACACAAAAAAATCGACACCAAATAAATTAGATCATAGACCCGAACGATTATTAAATAAATCTATTACTCATATAATATTCTCTATTAATATCCAATGTTTTAAATTCGTGAGATCTATCGCGGTTGGAGACAAGTTCTTTATTTGATTCATTTTGGAACTCGGAAAAATTACCTCAACTCCATTTGGGGAAATTGCAAAAAGAAATGGCGCCTCGTAACAGTTTCAATCTAATATTTATTAACTAATAGCGAAATGTTACTTAGTATAAAAACTTAAAATAGAAGCTAAAAAAAAGCTATAAATAGGCTAAATATATTGAAAGAGTAGCTAGAAAAGTGTTTTCATTTTAGCTAAAAGCAAAATCTGATTTAATTCGCTAGGTTTTTTTTTCTTTCTATTTTTAGCATTGAGCGAAATGCAAATATCAACGAAAATAATTTTAATTTTTTTTATTATTAATATATATATTTTTATTTATTTAATAATTTTAATAATTATTTAATAATGTTTTTAATTAATTTGTTAAGAATAATTAAAATAAAAAAAGCTTTTACATTAAAATTAAAAGCTAAAAATAAGATTAATTAAAAATTATAAAAAAAACAATAATTTAATATTAGTTTTTTAATATCAATCAAATGTTTTTAAACAATTATTTAAGTAAGCTTAATTACCAATTTATTCATTAAATGTCATAATTAGTGTTTACAAGTGCTCAGCAAATAATTAAATCTTAAGCAATTAAAAATTTAA